>VDFB02382007.1:0-43121 GCA_007258455.2 Sequoia sempervirens | reverse complement strand
AGTTGGTATTGTTGTTGATTAGTTTATGACAATGTTAGTCTGGGATAGTCATGCAGAAATAATATTAGTATGTTCAATTATTATCTTAAGTAGATAGTAAGGGTTATGTTATTGTTAACATCATTATTAATATTTGTTAAAATATCATCAATGCTAAATTAGAGTTGAATAATATTAATATTGGTCTGTTCAACAGAACCAACATTAATAATGATAATTTGAAATTAAATATTATTTTTATGATTTCTCTTTCTCTATGGCGCACATGCTTGAGTTAAAATCCATTGTCTTTTTCTTGTTGGAATTTTCATTTAACTTTATGTTCATTTTATGGTGGAAATCTCTATTTACTTACCTTAAGTTAATTTAACCCATATGATAATTTTTCACAATAGATAATTACGCTTAGGTACTTAGTGTTTTTTTTTTTTTTTTTTTAAAGATAGCATAGAAAAGACAAAATTAAGTTACATAAAATTATTAAATTGCAAAGGACGAAATACTTTTTCAAGTATCTTCTAACATAAAAGAAAAAACCTCTAATTAGGAACTTTCATGTCTTGAAATAAAGAAACTTATAAAAGACATGTGTTGTTTATTTAATTGAAAATTTAATATGTAATAAATTTCAAATTTAAAAGTAGTTAAATTTATTCGTAGCCTCCTCTTGGAAGAAGTGTTTATATCTTCACAAAAATAATTTAATATGTATATCTTTAAATCTAGTTCCTTATATAAATAATAATGTAATAAGATAAAATACTTATTACCTTTCATATTTATGGAAAGAATAAATCATTATTTTATTAAGTAATAGTTAAACATAAATAGATATATTTAATATTATATATACGATAATAAGAAGAATTTGAAAATTTATTATCGTGTTAAATTTATTTGGTAGTGTTATTAAAAATTTTGTTAGTTAGTTTCCATCTTATGTGTAATTTATGGGCATGACATTATGATTAATAATGGTATTACTATTGGGATCAATATACGAGTTCATATGGAGAGTTATTAATAACTCTAATGTTAAGGAAGAAATAATTATTATCTTTAGTTGGTTGTTAATAACTAAATAAATAACTTAATTAATTAATTAAAATAAAATAAGATAAAAAAAATATATATTGAAATTGATAGTTGTGTTGAACCTACATTACAAGGTGGGCATGAGATAAGGTCAACATTAAGAGTATCACCCTATTGATATTTTAACTTTGAATATAGATAGGCTTGCAGTGAAGTATAGTTCCTTGTTAGTTCCTCAAGTATAGGTGGGGAAAGCTTGTATTGGTTCGGTGGAATATCTCTCGTTACTCAGAATTGAAATCAAACAATGATCCCTTAACTCCTCCTCCAATGTTTAGAGTGTTAATGGTTTTAATTAATGAAAAAAAATAAAAAAATTATTAGGGTTTTCTAGTGAATTTTTTTAGGCATGACAGTGTAACCGGAAGTTTTTGCTGATTGGAGCCTTTTGATTGGTCTATTGTGTCACTAAATTTGAGGAGTTTAACATGGCTATAAAAAGACATAATGTTCTAATCAAATTGGATAGATGAAACTACAAGTCTTGGCAAGATGGAATCTTAATACATTGTAAGTGGATTTACCTTTTTACCTATCTCTATGGACTAGTTCCCAAACCTACAACATGATGGAAGAAACTTGTGTTGAATTTTAAGATTGGATAAATCCTATGAGTAATTGGTTTTAATGTTGATATCAACACCCAAATGGCCATTATTGGTATTGAGTACCCTTGTGACCTTTGGACCAAACTTTAGAAGATGTATAGAGACTTGAATGAACCTTCATTCCTAGAGGATCATATTGCAAATCGTCTTGTTCAAGTTGATGTGTTTTGGCCATATGATCATAAAACAACTGCAGTTCTTGCTAAATGGGGAGAGCCTGAATGTTGTGATGGCATAAAGACTTCTATAAATGTTCCTTCTCCTCTTACACAAACTTCCATTAAGACTTCAAATTTTATGACTAGTACTCCAAATTTAGAGGCTTCATCGCCTTCATCTATGATTCAACATCTTGAGGCTAAGGACTCTAGTAATCCAATATTGGTAGATTCATTTGGTGTTCACACTTAGGCATATTGTGTGGACATATCATTCAGGGATGAGCAAAGTAGTTGAATATCATGCATTGAGATCTCATCTCCATCTACTATTGATTCTAATGAGACTAGTATTACCATATCCATGGATTTTAATGATTTAGTGTAGCAAGCCATTCATTATCTTCTAGATACAACTACTTGGGATGAGTACTTGTTAGACATTGCATGTTTGTTTTGTGAGTCCTATCTTACAAACATGAAGGAAACTATTGAGGATATTCATCTCCTCTTTGATGCTAACTTCTATGGAGTTGTGTCATCTTCCTTGGCTGTTGTGAGGGCACATTTATACCCTTTCTTATTTTTCTACTTCATCATTTGTTACAATTTGGAATTGGTGTGCATAATTTTGAGTGGCATTTAGAGGAGTCATCTTTGTCTTATGTTCTACATATGTTTCCATAAGGTTTTAGATTGTCATTGTCATTAGTGTGTCCTAGAACACTTGACTTAACCATGGTAACTTTCAACATCAACATGGAGACACTTGGAAAAATTTCAAAGAGATCACATATCTTGATATTTATTCCCTCATATTCTTTTTAGAAATGGGAAGATATCCCACATAAATTTTTAGTTTTTTTCTTCTTAAGGGGAGGAATGTTTTTCAACAAGATTGGATTGTCTTCAACATTTGTTGTTAGGAATCTACCATCATTGTAGGGGACTCTAATTTTGGGGGGGACTAGATAGTCTCTCCTCTTCTTATCTCTTATGGGGGGACTTTTTCCTCACATAAGGTTTTATCCTTCTCATTTTTTTAGAGAGCATTTTGTATTTTCTCTCTTTTCGAGAGGATTTTTGTCCCACTGTGTTTTCTTCTTTACTTCATTTGTGTGATATTGATATGTACATGGGTACCTAACACAGTCTTATGGTTGGGACACATCATTACATCTTATACATTCTCCCTAATTTGCACCTAAGGGGGTTGTTGGTGTGAATGAGGTATTTTACCTAATCGGTTCACCACCTAGGTCCTATTCGCACTACTTTACTTAGGAAACACATATGATACTTATCACTTCATATCTCAAGTCATAATATTAAGATACATAATAATCTTATGTAGTCCTATGTCTCACCTTGGCCTATATAACCAAGGGGTTCTCATTATAATATTAATCAATCATCATTATATCATTTTTGCATCCTTTGATAGAATAACATTATTCTTTTTTATTTGATCTTTCTTTTCTTTTCATTGAAGCTCCTAGATCTTGGGTGGCTAAATCCATAGCCAAATCTTGTATGATATAGAGTATTCTATACTAACTCTTGCAATTTTTAATATTGAAAAGGGTCCAAATCACTATGCCGGTTGGCTTACATCCATGATCAACTAAATACAACTACAACTTAGGGGAGAGAAAAGTGATAAAATTCCTCCATAACCCACATCATGGTTGCTACATAAAAAGAGTTGCGTAGTTAAATAACACAAGAAGCAATAGATGTTACACCGCATTGTGCTATTACTTATTTACTTTTACCTAGCTGTGTGAAGATGCTTTAAATGTGTGTGTTTCTACTTTATGTATTTTAGAAATATAATAAATAAAAATTTGATTCAAAATGAAGTTATGTAATGATTTTTTCTATGAAATATATGATGCAAAAGGTTGTAATTGATTCAGCTAACTATGTTTTCTATGTACTAAGTTGGATGCAAGGATAGATTCAATCCTCTAGGAGAGAGGGGAAGTATCACTTAGGAGAAGAGAATCGGTCTGGTAACCCTTAATGAGTGTAACCGAGCTTTCACACACTCACTTCTAAGTATAGTCGAGTCAAGTCAATAGCTTGGGAAATGGTAAGTTACCTTAGTCTTGTTTGTGTATAATTTAGGAGAGGTTGTGGTTTTGTTTGTGAGCATTCTTGATTTAGTCTGAGTGTTTGAGTTTTATCTCAATTGAGGGTTCTTCTTAATGTGTTTACATTTGATCGATGAGATATATACATAAAATGTATATATACGTATACATGTACATGTGTACGGTGAACTCATGCATGAGTAAATACGTGGGTTACCCATATGTATAGGGATGTTGAATGGAAAAGGAGACACACACACACACATACTTCTTAATTACATGTCAAGATCGGCAAGCGTTAAATCGTGTGAAAGGAATGTTATATATATATATATATATATATATTTGTGTGTGTGTACACACACATATATATGTATAAATAAAATATATATATATATGTATATATATTTGTGTGTGTGTGTAATGATATATAAAATAAATATACATATATATGTATACATACATAGCATATTAAGCGTGCATAAGCCATTACATACATTACATGGACATATCCATATATATACATGTTACATGTATATATGTATATAGCATACATACATGTATACATGTATATGTATTATTATATGTATTAAATATGGATATATCCATATATATATATACATACATATATCCATATATATATATACACATATTATTATACACATATGACATATCCATATATGTATATATATATATATGGATATATCCATATATGTATATATGTATATATGTATACACACACAGTATATATATATATATATATGTATATATGTATACATATATACATATATGTATGTATACATATATATACATATATGTATAGATATATATATATGGAGAAAAGAGGGCAAAATATTATTTACATACATGTTGCTGAATATGTATATTATACATATATGATAGAAAGAGTTATAGAATGTAACATATATACATATACAAATATGTATATATATTGTATATGTATTAAGCGTTACAATATATATACATAATATACACATATATATATATGTACACAATAATAATACATATATATTATATATATTTGATATATGCATGTATCAACATACATGGAATGTCCATACCTAGTGTATATGTATATACACACACATATACATCTAATGGGGTAATTACATCAGCAATAACAAATTTCAACCCACTGGCGGTACTACCATCCAGTGCTTACAAAATAAAGTGCATAGAAATTCAAGCTTTAGGTAATATAACCATCCAAAGCATTACAAGGTTAGCACATATACATTGTGAACACCAAAATAACAGGATTAATTGCTGATATAAAGTGCTGATGTAATCCACAATTGAAACACCCCACAATAGAACCAAATAATATGTACCCAATAATCCATCTATTAACTAGCAACGTGATACCATGAATGGATGAACTAGAAGGATAGTACAAGTCTGAAAACACCCTTTTTGTTGCTATACTTTGGACAAATCAGAACTGAAACATTGTTGTTGATGCTTTGGAAACTCAGGAAAGGAGAATACAAACACACCCACAAGCAAAATACTAGAAAACTGCCTTAAAACTCCACCCAACACACCTCAAAACACTAAATAGATCTTCATCTCAGCAACATCCAAAACTGAAACTCGATTTGAAGCAAAATGGTGATCTCTGGAATGAAATCACTCCAATCTAGCTTGGGATTATCTCTCAAATCCGAAACTAGAAATCAAATGAGAGTTTTCATCCTCAAAAGATTATGGAAGAACTCACAAGTTCAATCCCACAACATAACAATATGAAAAAACTTCAGCATATCCAAATAAGCCCCCAACACCTCATTTTCTAGCCTTTTTCATTGTTTTTTCAAAAAAGCATTTTTTGCTTTTTCACTACTTTTTCGAAAAAGTGTTTTAGCTTTTTGTCACTTTTTCGAAACAATACTTTTTTGCTTTATTCAGAAAAGCACTTTTATCTTTTTCGCTTTCTTTTCTGAGAAACACTTTTTGCTTTTAATTAAATAATTCATTACATGCAAACATTTAATCACCTTTCTAACAAACTATTACACTAAGTTGTCCTTTAAATATTTCTCAACATTAGACAACAATAGTGAAATATTAATTAAATAACTTAATAACTCACCTAGGTTGTGGAAAGTACTGCAACATCATTGGAATTCAATTTTGGCCACACCATGATGAAACTGAAGCAGTAGGAAGATGATAGACATCAACTTGGTGACTTTCTAAAGATAGCCTACTCCAAGAAGTTTGGAGAGCACCCATAAGGTTGGAAATCGATTCCGAAAGCATCAAAGGGCTCCAACTAACCAACTGAACTCAAACCTTAGAACAATTGCTTTGCAAGACTAATCAAATGCTTCTCAAAGAATGTTGGAGTTCTTCGTAACTAACCAATTAGCTTTTAAAAGACTTGAAAATTGGCTAAATGTGCACTAATTGACTAAGCGCCAAAAGGGGACATTACAACAAAATTCAATAGGAAATAATTGACTACGAATACATGAAATATTCTAGTTAGAGTTAAGGTTATAAAAGCTCAATGGGAAGAGCACTACAAATTACAAACTCGACCACCCCAGCAACACAAGACGAGGGTTTCGCTCGTTATGGGACTTAACCAAACATCTCACGACACGAGCTGACGACAGCCATGCAGCACCTATATGAACCATACGCTTCACACCATCCCGTTAAGGACAGGCACACTTGTTCATATGTCAAGGGCTGGTAAGGTTCTGCGCGTTGTATCGAATTAAACCACATGCTCCACCGCTTGTGCAGGCCCCCGTCAATTCCTTTGAGTTTCAGTCTTGCGACCGTACTCCCCAGGCGGAGTGTTTCACGCGTTAGCTGGGCCCCTGATCCGGCCCCAGCTATAGTAGTTGGGGACCAAGGACGAACACTCATCGTTTACGGCATGGACTACCAGGGTATCTGATCCTGTTTGCTCCCCATGCTTTCGCACCCCAGCGTCAGTGTAGACCCAGAGAGCTGCCGTCGCTTTTGGCGTTCCTTCGTAGATCTCCGGATTTGATCCCTACACACGAAATTCCACTCTCCCCTATCTCACTCAAGTGAATTGGTTCCGAAAGCACCCCGCCAATTGTTGGCGACTTTCACTTCCAACCCGATTCACCGTTAAGCATCTCGCTAGGGGTGTGTCGGTAGGAGATGGGTGGGTGTTACATGGGCTTTATGGTTGGAAGCGGTCCTCTTCGGTGATAACTACACTTTTACTATTGATGGCGGATGCGGTGCCGCTATATTGTTATGGTTGGCCTGATGGTCGAGGGATTGATCGCGGAATGGCTCGCTGGAAGGGTGCCTCATTTATCTGTGACCCTCTTGGGAGGTCCTCCTATCATCGAGGCGAGTCTTCACCAAGTCTCTGGACATGGAATAACAACCATCCCTACCCACCCACCAACTACCTTAACTACCTTCACTATCGGATTTTGAATGATTCGGTCTCCCTACTGGATTGTACCATGGCTCAGGAGATGGACAAACCATCCCTACCAACCCTAACCAACCGAACTACCTTAACTACCCACCTCCTCCCTACCTTCCCTATTGGATAGAAATGGCTTGATTGCAATGGCCAAATATTTGTTGATTGCAATGGCCAATATTTGTTTTTAAAAAAATATGATTATGTAGATAATTTGTATTTTCAATATAGAAACCGCCCAAGAAATCGCCCGTAATTCCCCTCCGTTAAAAATGCCCTCCATGATGATGTAATTTAAATATAGGTCGCTATTAATCTATGTTAAGAAGAGTAAAATAACCTTCTCGATCACTTATAAGATATACACACAATAACATATGTATATATATATATAAACGTGTGTTATTATTTTATGGAATAAATGAATATGTATATGTACTTGAATATCGAAATATGCATTCTATAATTGTCTAAATTGATATATATGTATATATATATAATAATATGTAATGTTATTAATATATATATGTATATATGTATATTATATATATTATAAATGTTAATAGTGTTGTTTACACACTAAAGCACATGGAAAGCATGGAACACACTTCATAAATGTTATATGTGAAGTGCATAAATTAAAAAGGTTAAGCACATAAAACTATAGGCAATGTTTAATGCTTAAACATGTGCAAATAGAAATTGCAGTGCTATATTATACATATAAATATAAAGCCAAGTAATACATGGTAATAAAATGTGGACATAGTCAATAGTATGAAGTGATGCTATCTGAAACACATGAATAACTTTGACTTAGTCTTGAAGCTATAAAGCAGACCAAAGAAATGGGAAACATGGTGTTTTGGTGGCACCAAATTGAGAATTACAAAAACCAAGTAGAAGTCTAAACCTGCAATACAAATTACAAATTGTGAAGCAATGAGAAATATAGGAGTTGGTCAAAAATAGGGAGTTGGCCAAATGAGTCAACTTGTAGGAGACCATCACCTTGCATTTATACTTATCATTCTTGTTGTCCAGCTGAATGGGGCGACTCATTCTCTTTGGTTGAGTATGTGTTTCCTATACTTTAATTCAAGTTTCCACCTTTTATTTTTCTTGTTGAGTCAAACTTTCTGAGTTGAGAAGTGTCAATTTTGATACCCTGTTTCCAACCTTTCGTTGTTGATCTTTTTGTATAAATACAGGTGCCTTTCACTTCAAATGGGACACATTCTTTCTTTCTAATTTTTTGATTTTTTGAGGGGGACACATTCTTGCTTTCTAATTTTCTGAGTGTTACTTTGGTGCAATATTGAGTTGTGAATTGAGAGGTTTTTAGTGTGAGATTAGTGAAGTTTTTAGAGAGATTTCTTTGTGATAATTGATCAAGGGAAGGATTTGCAAACATATTGGTGGAGGTTATGCTAGGAAACCTATTAAATCAATTGGAGCTATCTGATTACAGGCATGCTAGTTCTGTACTTTACTTTTTTGTTTAAGTTGAAAAGATTGCTTGTTTTTATGAGTGTTGCTTGAATTGTTTGGAAAGAGGAAAAGATACATCTTTATGTTTGTTTAACCCATTTAAGGGAATTATCTTAGCATATTACGTATGTAGGTATGAATGCTTATGTGTTCTACTATAGACTATGTTAGGTCATGCTTAAATAGTTATAGTTTGATTTATAAGGAAGTTTGTGAAAGTTTGTTTCATGTTTCAATTTGGTTACCATAGTGTAATGCTTTAGTAAGAGGAAATAGGCTATTCCTGGGGTTAGGATAATCTAGTGAAGGGAAGAGCCTATGCATAGAATATGTGTGGTCATTACAAATCGAGTTAGGAAGGTGTGTGAATAAGATGGCTCTCACTCGAAACAACTGAGTGTTGAATTCTTTGGCCAAAGTAATGTAAGTTGCAATTGTTTACACTGTCAATTCACTATGATCTAGTTATGCATTCTAGTCTGGGATTGTCATAAACATAGGTTGTAGCTACTGTATGGTTAAGTTTTAGTTTGTAGGGAACAACACCAAGCTCATGGAAGGATAGTATTATGGTGTTACCAAACTAATCTCTTTGTTGAATGGTAGGGACATCTTACTTGATAGGTAGATGTGCGGGGGACCATAGTAAGTGTGTGGTTGGCAGAAAAGCTCTTAAGTGATGCTTCTCCTCATCAGTTGGTGGCCAAGATTTGAAGGGAGATTACCTGGACCACATGTATTTTTAGTGTTGGAAGCTCAGAAGAGTTGTGTATGTACTTTGTACCCATTAATATGGAAGGATGTAAACATGAATGTTAAACTTGAGTTTATTCAACATGAAATCAATATTATGGAAATATTTGAGAAATTACATTGAAATGCAATGGAAGTTTGGAATATTGTTTATTTAATATGTGCATGTAATTTACATCATGGAAAAGAAAAATTTATTGCTATCTTATGGCTTCATGGTTTATTCATTTGTGGGTTAAAACTTAGGAAATTTTTTGAGTAGAACATTGGGCATGTTACAATATAAACCAAAAAACTAATAATTTAACCTCTTACAAGCAAATGATACCTAGCGTTGTAAATATTTGACAAGAAATCCTCATAAAATATTTCCTAGGGAGGTCTATAAGTCCTCAAACATTCCAAGAGACAAAATTCGTTGATAAGAATATAAAGGCATATCATCATTATCCAACTCATCAAGGGTAAAGCAGTGATTATGTAGAAACTCCTCATGAGAGAAAATACCCAAATAAATTTTGGAAATTTTGATCATTTTCTCTATAACTATTTGGTGTATCATCCAATTGTTTGGTGTGGAGCCTGATCAGTCTCCAAGTGGGAGATTTTTGGTATGTGATGACTGATCATGATATACTGTACACTCTTCATGTATCCTCGCTAGGATTTGGGGTCGGGTCAGGCCTTGGGCAGGGGTTTAGGGGTGGCAACCCCTGAGAAATTTTTTTTTCCCTTTTTTTGCTTCATCGCTGACAAAAGAAAAAAATTGACTTTATAGAACCCTAATTTTGGAGGCTCCTAAAAGGCTTGTTATAAGAGGTTTGGATGGGGGTTGCAGTAGTGCATTATTAGCGAGATTGTAATATGTTTTACACTTGATAATAAAATCATTGGATGGCTACAATTTTGTGGATGTAGCCTGGATTGGGTGAACCATGTTAAATTCTCTATCTTGTCTTGTTTATACTATAATTTTATTTTTTTTATTTCTCTATTTTATTGATCAAATCTGCATTTAACTATTAGATATCTGCCTTCTTTTTTGTCTCCTTTATTTTTTTGAGAACAACAATCTTTCTTTAAATGACCTGGTTTACCATAGTACCAACAATCCCTCTTGTCTCTAGATTGGGACCTTTTGTCCTTTGATTTTCCTCATGACTTCCCACGACTTCCAAAATTATTTCCTCTCTCCTTTGTTCTGCCCCTGCTTTCTACATTCAAAACATTGCCTAATGTGGATGTTCCACTTGAGCTTTTCCTACGAATTTCCTCGCTCAAAATAACACCAACAACATCATCAAATTTCAATGTATTCGAACCATAAATATAATTGCTACCAACCATTACCAAGCTATTTTAGCTTTCAGGCAAAAAACATAGAATCAAAAGAGCCCTAACTTCTTCATCAAAGTTTACATTTATAGAAGTTAACTGAATGGTAACCATATTAAACTCATTTAAATGATCAACAATTGACCAACCTTCTACCGTTTTCATATTAATTAAATGCTTCATAATAAATACCTTATTCGAAGTGGAAGGCTTTTCATATAACTTCGCTAGGGTTTTAATCAACTCTTGAGTTTTCTTAGCTATTTTAATATTGAATGCCACCCATTGTGCCAGGCATAAACGAATGGCTCCCACTGCCTTTTTGTTTAGAAGATTCCAATCCTCATCATTAATTATTATTGATTACTTGGTTATTCCTTCCAACGGCCTCCATAAATCCTTTTGATAGAGATAATCCTCCATCTGCATCTTCCATAGTTGGTAGTTTTTCCCATTGAGTTTATCTACCTTCAATTTACCCTCGTTTTCCATTTATCCCACTCAACCGTGAGACTCCCACTCAACCATAAGACATTCATGCAGAGGATAACTGAAAAACAACCCACTCTGATACCACTTGTTAGGGTTAGAAGGCAGATATCTAATAGTTAAATGAAAAATTGATCAATAAAACAGAGAAATAAAACACACAAAAAATTATAGCAAAAACAAGACAAGACAAAGAATTTAATGTGGTTCACCCAATCCAAGCTACATCCACAAAACCACATCCATCCAATGATTTTATTATCCAGTGTAAAACATATTACAATCTCGCTAATAATGCACTATTGCAACCCCCATCCAAACCACTTATAACAAGCCTTTTAGAAGCTTGCAGAATTAGGGTTCTACAAAGTCGGTTTTTTTCTTTTGTTGGTGATGAATTGAAAAATGGGAAAAAAATTTCTTGGGGGTTGCTGCCCCCGAACCCCCGCCTAGGGCCTGGTTCGACCTCGGACCCCGACGAGGATACATGAAGAGTGTACAACATAGCATGATTAGTTGCCACATACCAACAATCTCCCACTTGGAGATTGATTAGGCTCCACACAAAACAATAACAAATTCTCCTTCTTTTAGATGGCCCAATGGACTACAAGACTGATGTAAAGCCATAGAAGATGTAGGATAATGAACAATTGTCTCCAAAGTTAAGAAGATAAATATAGATGTATATTGTGAAATTTTAGAAAACTTAGGTTGAGTGGATGGCTTGTCATTAGAAGGGGCCATGCCTTTCCCCTTCTCTTGAGGGTTTGAAGATGCACAAAGTGTGGTTTAGTAGCTAGATTACTAGTGTTAACTGCATGTTTGGTTTGAGATCTACCATTATTGGGATTTCAATTATGTTTATGGTTTCAAAATATAATCTACACTTCATCATTATTAGAAGGGGAGCCTCAATAGGTTGAGTAGTTGGTTTATTTCAAGGAGAGATCAAGGGACAATCCTTGATTTTATGACATGAGGATTGACACCAAAAATAAGTGTTCAGTAAATTAAGATAAAGGACTTGATGGGTATGATGCAAACAACCAATTTGAATATCCATAGTGTCTTTTAAATATTTAGAGAGGTCAACCTTAACACAAAAATACTTATGGATAATCTAAAAGGAACATATTAGGCTTAACACAAATAAATTTACTAGGCCACCCCATGATTATGGTTAAGAAGTTCTAGCAAGGAAAAGGTAAACCAATAAATTCTATCTAAAAACACACAATTGGTATTTTCATCAAAGACCATATAATATCTATTCCAAGGTTGAAAAAAAAAGGGATGCATAAACATACTAGCTTGATCATGCTTAAGAATGGCCTCTGCATGGCTAGCTTCAACAAAGTGAAAAAATAATAGCCCTAGGTTAGATTTCAAATGATATCAAGATGGACCCCATGCATTACCTAGCTCTTTGTTGATTCAATCCTTAAGCATGTTTTCAAGAGGAGTTCTTCCAGCAAAGCATCCTATTAAAGTAAAAATTTCAAGCCATTTACAAGCATTATCAAAATTTTGGATGGGTGAAACCACATTTAGAGGAGGATTAGAATTCATACTTCATGAAACACTTTGGGAACAAATTTTTGGGAGTGCTTGTTTAGAGGATCCATCATCCATATTCGTCAAATCAACACCAACAAAAAATACTAGGTTGATAAAGTTTGAGGCTGTTAAAAAGGAAAAAAAACTTGAGTTGGTAGATAATTTCAAAACATATTAGTTCTATGGAATGGCATACATTTTTTTAAAGTTATTCATGATTACCATATTTATCTAAGAATACATAATAAATGAGATAAACATATTTGAATGAATACAAAATGTAAATGTAATTTTCATAATTCTTGTATTTAAGATTTTATTTCATAGATATATTGTTGGGTGAATACATAATCATTTAATTTTATGTGCATGCCTTAAATGTGTTTGCATCAAAATTCATTAATAAACAATGTTCTAAGTCTATGTTGCCTAAAAAAATGTGTTATAGTTATAAACACATAGTATGATATTTCCTTCTATTTTTTCATGTTAGGCAGGTGTAGGATTATATAATAGAAGCATCCTACAATCATAATTTATTCATACGTGTAAGAGTGATTAAATTATTTTAACCATATATAGCATATTCATTCATTCATAACAAAATAATAATATTACAAGTAGATAACATACAATTTTTTTATTAATTAAAAAATGGAGAACTATCTTGGAGATAAGTTATATAGTAAAAAACCCTTCTTCATTGTGATGAACACTTTGATTTTATTAATAAAAGAGTGCCTCCTTTATTTTTTCTTTCTTTACTATCTTTAGAAGAATGATTTTTTTTAATCTTCTAGTGAAGGGATTTTGTGCTAGTAAAACACATGTTCAATAGTGTCAGGGTGATGCTCAGCCTATATGTTTTCAATCTATGTATTAAGCCCAAAGACATATGGTTCATGGTGATGAACATATGGTTTCTTTGTTATGTAATGTGTATACTTTTATTTTATTCTTCAATTGAATGCTAGTTGACTTGGAAAAATTGAAGTTAAAATTGTAGCTTTAAAACTTGTAAAACTATGAGATTGTAGATCTAATTAAGTGTTCTTTGTTACAATTTATTTGTGTATGATTAATCTTTTTAGATCAATTTACCAATTGTAGAAGTAGATAGAAGATTGTAGAAGAATAAGACTAGAAGATAGAAGTGACACAACATATACTATGGAGAAACCCTTTCGGGAATAAACTCCACCACCAGAATCAATAGTGCTTGCATTATTTAACCTTAGAACAAGATTACAATAATTCTTTATCAATCCTTGCCCAAGATGCTTCTTTTGCTTCAAAAATTCTTCTTCACAACTTGCAATAAATTCTGATGTGTCCAAGCATGAATACACACATCCCATGCCATGCTTCACAAAAGTACTCTCTTAGAACTCTCTTCAACTTGCTGCAATAAATAGACAATTGTGAACATTGTAAACTTTAAAGAGTTGACAATTACAAGAGGATAAATCTCCTCACAAATATCTACACCATTCTTGTGCAAGTAGAGTTCTTCCATGAAAAACAATGTCAAACCAAGTCCTTCATCAATTTGGGCGTCCCGAATTGAAGTCTTAACTCAACGTTGATTACGAAGATATCTTCCAAGCTTTTCCTCAAATTTGGCACCCAAGAATGGTCCCACTTAACTTAGCCTTGTAAATATATGCTCATTCAAAGGTGTTAACTCCAAGATCTCAACTTGGGCACCCAAGGTGGGTCCAAGTCAATCTTTGTTAATTGGAACATATCTCTCCATCAATTCATGCAAACATGATGCATGGTTGATCATCCCCATTTAACTGAATGTATCACCTGTTATCTATCATGCAATTGAAGTCATTAGTCATATTCAATTGAAACTAACTACATGCAACTGAAGATAATTGAACCATAACTAAACTGAACTGAATTGAATTGAACTAAACTAAACTTAACTTAACTTAACTGATACTGAACTAAACTAAACTCCAATCATGTAAATATTAATTCCTAACTTCTAGGATCTTTACATGCATTACTAAAGTGTTATCTTTCCTCCAAATAGTCAACTGAACTCAAGGTGGGTTCCACCTTCCATGTGGGCACCCCATGTACTCCTATTTTGTAGGGGATATTCTTGGGTGTCCCCACATGTTCCTATCATTTAGGAATAATCACAAATGTCAATTTACATTTGCATTTCATTCGAATTTAATCTCTTTCTAATCTTAGTGTTGGGGAACACTTTCCAAGGACTTAGGAGATACATGAAATATGTTTAGGATTGCAATTAAATGACATCCTATTCCCAACATTCTCCAACTTGACATTATACATTGCAATTATTCTAAACATGGAATCATTCTTATAAATCAAGTACAAGACTCAAGACCAATAGCCTTCCTGCACCAAGAACCAATACCTTTCCCAAGTCTTTGTAACCATTTCTTCTATCACTAAAACCTACACCAATCTATTCATGAACACAAGCATCAAATTCAAATGATAACAAAAGACTCTGAGTGATTGCCACACTCATAGCAAATTGGAATAACAACCATAGAAAGTTGCTAGCTCATCCAAAACTGTCATAGGTAGAACTTCATGCTATCAACATAGCAACCCAATTTTGCAAACAAGTCCCTATATATCCACCATCTTACAAAATAAGACTCCAAGGTAACAACACACGTAGACATGCAATAAAAAACCTCTGAAGTAACTCACTGTAGTAAGGTGTAACCAGTCCAAGAGAGGTTCCCCTCTCATACAAAACACATATACCTTTTGGAACTCCCACTGCACAAGTAATGTCAAATTTGAAAACACAATCACAACATTAACAATTCCTCCTATAACACTTCACATAGAGGATGTGGCTAACTCCTCTATCATAGTGTCAAAAAAGCATACAATGATATGCAAAACACATCTCTCATAATAGAAGAACCTTCAAGAAGAAGACAATATCCTCACAAAGAGAGAATCTGCAAATCAAACCATGTTCTTATACCACACTAACATGTGCCAAACTGTGTAAAGTAATATCTCCTTCAACACTCCCAAACTGAAAGGATATCAACATTAGCCAAACATTCCCACAACAAAAGGGAATATACCCAAAGCCACTTACTATCTCTCGTGCCTCTCCTACCTAAATCCTCAGAACTAACTCAAGTTCAAGATTGCAAGGAGAACAATGGAAATACATAAAATAATGCATCTAATAATCAGGTGGGAAACACCTCTTAAATCATTTACCTACCAAGTAGACCAAGAGTGGGATACAAGATTGTCCTATGCATACAACACCAAACAATATAGGATTTCAATAAAGAAAATCTTCTCATTAGGTCTATGATGGACTCACATCCATTTCCAAGTGTAGGCTTCTCGGTCTTTATTGTTGAATTTTTTTTATAACGAGTAACCATTCCAACACATATCTCTTAACATAAAAAATATCCAGCCTAATCCAAGTCTCTCTAGTATGCATGAGTACCCACCATTCAAACCATGCCAACTTCAAATGCAACCTGCATAATCATGAAGTTCCAAGAAAATGATTAATACTCAAAACCAAAAAGAAGTACATCCTCTCCAAAGGAAGAACAATAACATCTTTACCAAAGACTCTTAGGATAATCCATGAAACAAGATGTTAAAACCTCTTCAGATCACATGAAGATAATCATATCCTACCAAATCTCCCACTAAATTATGATACTGAGCTATACATGGCAACAAGATAAACATCAAACCATCACTGTCAAAAACTCCCACTGAAACATGTAACCAAGCTATCCATGACATTGTGATAACCATCTCCTAAATGAAGATCATCCATACATGGGGCTCAAAACCATGAGCTCCAAAACCATGGACCAATGCAACTAGCACAAAATCATGTGTTAAAGACCACTGAAGGTTAATCCACTAACTCTAACCCAAGAGCTAGTTTAACCCAACTGTCCTCTCCTTACCACCCTGGATAACTCCTCTCTTACCATGCCTTTCCTTTCAGGAATTGAGCAAGCCATACTAGGTCTTACAACCATCATCCCAAATACATTGTAAAATACTTCTTTTACAAATCTACAATAACACAAAAGTAAAAGCTCCCACTACAGCCAAAAAACCTTCAAACTTTTAAGAGAAAGGTGCCCCAAACTCTACCCAACCGTTAGCTCTTATACCAAATGTTGAAAATTGAAGGTAAAATTGTAGCTTTGCAACTTGTAAAACTATGAGATTGTAGATCTAATTAAGTGTTCTTTGTTACAATTTATTTGTGTACGATTAATCTTTTTAGATCAATTTACCAATTGTAGAAGTAGACAAAAGATTGTAGAAGAATAAGACTAGAAGATAGAAGTGACACAACATATACCGTGGAGAAACCCTTTCAGGAAAAAAATCCACCACTAGAATCAATAGTGCTTGTATTATTTAACCTTAGAACAAGATTACAATAATTCTTTATCAATCCTTGCTTGAGATGCTTCTTTTACCTTCAACAATTCTTCTTCACAACCTGCAATAAACTCTCATGTGTCCAAGCATGAATCCACACATCCCATGCCATGCTTCACAAAAGAGCTCTCTTAGAACTCTCTTCAACTTGCTGCAATAAATAGACAAATGTGAACATTGTAAACTCTAAAGAGTGGACAATTACAAGAGGATAAATCTCCTCACAAATATCTATGCCATTCTTGTGCAAGTAGACTTCTTCTGTGAAAAACAATGTCAAACCAAGTCCTTCATCAATTTGGGCATCCCAAACTGAAGTCTTAACTCAACGTTGACTATGAAGATATCTTCCAAGCTTCTCCTCAAATTTGGTGCCCAAGAATGGGCCCACTTAACTTAGCCTTGTAAATATCTACTCATGCAAAGGTGTTAACTCCAAGATCTCAACTTGGGCGCCAAAGGTGGGTCCAAGTCAATCTCTGTTAACTGAAACATATCTCTCCATCAATTCATGCAAACATGATGCATGATTGATCATCCCCACTTAATTGAATGTATCACCTATTATCTGTCATGCAATTGAAGTCATTAGTCATACATTCCAAGTTAACTAAAGTCAACTAGCATTCAACTAAAACTAATTACATGCAACTAAAGATAACTAAACCATAATTGAACTGAACTCCATTCATGTAAATATCAATTCCTAACTTCTAGCATCTTTACATGCATTACTGAAGTGTTATCTTTCCTCCAAAGAGTTAATTGAACTCAAGGTGGGTTCCACCTTCCATGTGGGCGCCCCATGTGCTCCTATTTTGTAGGAGCTCTTCTTGGGCATCCCCATATGTTGCTATCATTTAGGAATAATTACAAATGTTAATTTACATGTTCATTTCATTCGAATTTAATCTCTTTCTAGTCCTAGTGTTGGGGAACACTTTCCAAGGACTTAGGAGATACATGAAATATGTTTAGGATTACAATTAAATGGTATCCTATTCCCAACAATGAACATGTGGTTGCTTTGTTATGTAATGTGTATACTTTTATTATACCCATTATTCATAGTCTAATATAATTTTCATTTTAACTACACATCTATGAAAAATCATCATAGTGTAGGTACTAATTTTATTTACCTCTTGCATCCATTAAATGTGAATAATTTCATTTTGATTTAATTCAATTGTCACATGTTTAGTTGGCTTTGTTCTAAAACTCAATCAATACAAAAGTTTTTATATTATATATAGAGAGATCAAAAAATAAGCTCGAAGAGTACGGCTCAAGAGAGGCAAGGCCTCACATCAAGAGCAAACAGAGTAACAAGAGTACAGAAAGATATATACAACAAAAGAACAGCAAAGAGAGATGTTGTCACAAAGCAGAGCAGCCACTAGCTTAAGATGTCTTCGATGTTATCAACCCAGGCCATCCACCCCATGGCGCCTTCCATCCAGACGATGCGCTTCGTTTCCTGAATCTGAGCCAGCATGAGGATCTGCTCCTTGTTAACTTTCCTATTGTTCTTCACTTCTTGGGTCAGAATTTTGCACGTTTTCTCAAATAGCTGCAGATTGTCCATAGTCTGCCTCCAAGCGTATCCTCCTTGCATCTCGTAAATGAAAAACGTGGCGAAGCCATTCTTAAGGAACCTTTTAAGCTTCTCTTTTTCAATCAGCATAGTAGTGCGGACCTGCAAGAAAATTTTTAAATAGATGAGTTTCCGAAAAGACTCAGTAAGAATTCTGGGATTGTTCTGATATCTCTCTTCGTTTCTACATTTCCAGATTTGCCACAAGATAACAGAGGAGAGAATTTTCCAAAATAAATTAGAATCTTGTTTCAAGCCAACAATATGCCCAGTAATAATCTCAATGATGTTGAAAAAAGAAGGATATATAATGCCAAACATATGCCATATCTCTTTAGCAAATATGCAGTCAAAAAGAATGTGTCTACCAGTTTCGGGTAACCTGCACATAGGACAAAGATCAGTAACAAGGGAATCTTTCCTGATTGGGAGTCTATCAAGAATAACCAGCCAAATAAAACATTTTATCTTAGGTTCAGTAGGCCCTTTCCAAAGATTTTCAAAAGTGCTTTTCCAAGCACGGGTGTCAAGAGTAGAGTACCAGACCTTGTTAATATGATCTATCACGGCCTCAGAATGCCCGATAGTACTGTAAATATTTTTGGCTTTGATTTTGTTAAGAACGGTCCCATCCGGCCACTTGATGTTTAAAAATCTGTGAGAGTCAATTTGACAAGAGGTCGGGAGACTCATGGTGGCCTTACGGATCAAACTGTAAGTTTTCTTCTGGGAGGCGGGAAGGTCAAACTTGTTACTGAGATCCTCCCAGCCAATTAATCTGTCATGCTCAAACAAGTCAGCCAATTGGGAGATGCCTTTACTGTTCCATTGCTTAGCAGAGCAGCCCTGCGAGAGGGCGAGGGGCTTGCCAGAGTAGTTCAGGTTCCACCAAATGGACCTTTCACCATAAAGATGGGTATCATGTGGAAGGCCCTGTTAGTTATAAAACATTTCACATAATTCCAAGACTTCCAGATGGATCTAAAAACAACAGATCCTTGCACATTCACGGGAAAGTCACCAAGGACAAGATCATTAAAAGGAAGATTCTTCCAAGACTTGGCCTTCTTGGGGATACCCCTTTCAATATTGTTTCTAACCAAGACCTTCCAGGGATCATCACCATCAAGAGAGTGAAAGATCCACTTGGCGGCCAGGGCAATCCCCTAGAGCTTAAGATCCTTCAGGCCAAGCCCCCCAAGGAGCTTGTTGGTATGACACCAATCCCACTTGACCGCATGCATTTTGTTCTTACCTTTGCCATCAGACCAAAGAAACTTCCTAATCTCTTTTTGAATTTCATAGATTTGATAGTTACTGAACATCCAGGCTGAAGAGTAATAAATATTATATGAAGACAGAATTTTTTGGCAAACCTGCACTCTGCCGGCCAGCGACAGGGCCCTGTTATGCCATTTATTGAGCTTTTTTAAAATCTTGTCTTTGACCCAAAACCACATATCTTTGAGGGAGGGGTCAATGGAGAAGGGAATACCAAGATATCTCAAAATCTTATTAGGGCCACCCCACTGAAAGTTATAATTCTTGAACCAGTTAGGCGGCTGCTCAAACCAACCAAGGCAGACAGACTTGGTGTGGGAAAGGCGAGCGCCTGAGATCTTGCAAAAAATGTTGAGCTTATGATAAAGGGTTTCGAAGTTATCAGCCGTAGCTTCAAAGGAAGATCGCGGTGTCATCAGCGAACTGGCAGTTAATGAGCTCATTGTTATTAGGAAGAGATATACCTTTAACAGCTGGGGAGATAGAATTGTCTCTAAGGATGTAATAGAGAGCTTCAGAGGCAATCACAAAAAGGGCAGGGGCTAAGGGGCAGCCTTGTCTGATGGATCTTCCAAGAGGGAAAGAATCCGACAGGGAGCCATTCACATCAACCTGTGCGAAGGCATCTTTGAGAAGAATTTTAACAGAATTGCAGAAAACACTGGGGAAGCCAAACGCTTCGAGCATCATGGAGATGAAATTCCACTCCACTATGTTGTAAGCTTTCTCGAAGTCCAGGAGGAACATGACAGAATCTTGCTTAGAGACATGGGCCCAATTCATGGCTTCCCAACCGGTGATCAAATTTTCCAGAATGTATCTCCCTTTAATAAATCTCGTTTGAGTAGGGCACACAAACTTGGGCAAAATATTTTTGATCCTAAGGGCCAAAATTTTGGCCAAGATTTTGTAGAAAACATTGAGGAGAGTAATAGGTCTCCAGTTCTTGATGAGTGCTTTGTCCCCATCCTTGGGGAGCAATTTGATAATTCCCCTGTTAATAGAAGTACCTAGGGATCCTCTAGCAATGGCCTCAGAATAGATATCCAGCAGGTCTTTGCAAATCCAATCTATATTGGCCTTGTAGAATTCAACAGGCAGACCATCAGGGCCAGGAGCCTTGTCATTATTAAGCTCCTTAATGGCTTTTTCAATTTCTTCAAGAGAGATCTCTTTGGACAGCTGATTAGCTTCTAACGAGGAGAACCTATTGGGAATGAGGGAAAGGATTTGGTCTCTCAAGAGGGCAGCATCCTCCGAATCCTTAGAGGTGAAGAGATTGTTATAAAAGTTGGCAAAGGCCTTCTTGATGTTATCCAGATCATTAATTTCATGGTTATCAACAACAAGTCTTTCGATATTCTCATTAGACTGCTTTTGTTTGATGAGGTTGAAGAAGAATTTGGAACCTCTGTCCCCACAAAGAAGCCAGTGCGCACGGGACCTGACCATGGCACCCTTGACCTTGACCTGTTGATGATGTCTAAGGGCATCCTTAGCCTTCACCACTTGAGAGATGAGCTCACAATTAGCAGGATTGGCCTGGATATTATTCTTGGCAACCTGCAACTCGGAGGAAAGCTTCTTTTCCACAAACCTAAAGTATTTGGACCTTTTTTGCCCTATGGTCCGCAAGAGATTCTGCCAGGCATGAACATTCAGATTCCATCTGTCAATGTGAGACATGGAAGGGAAACTTTTTTTGTTTAAGATGTTTATGATGCGGATGGCGCATAGAGTGTCTTCATCTCTGAGCAGATTAGTGTTGAGAAAGAATTTGGGGTTGGGTCTTTCACAAGGATAAGGGGAGCTATTGATCCTAACACAAGAAGAGATAGGGTGGTGATCGGAGAGAGAGGTGGGGGTAACCAGGACAGAGCAACCAGAATTATCAGGGAGAAAGGAGAAAAAGTTCCTGCTAGCATAGAAGCGGTCAAGTCTGGAGTAAATCCTATAAGGGGGCTACTGGAAGTTACACTAGGTATGCCATAATCCGGGGTGAGAGTCCTTAGCGCTGGTTAAAGGATCAAACAGATGTTTGGAGCTTAACATCTTGCACCATTGCATTTTTTCTAAATCTTTCCAGACAAACGGGCGACCACCAAGTTTATCTTCCTGAGACTCAATCATGTTGAAATCTCCCCCAACAAGCCAAGGGATACTAGGGAGAGTGGACAACCAATCCCAGAGACACGCTCTCTCCTTGAAGTCATTCGGGGCATAAACAGAACATATGCCGAATATAAGATTATTGAAGTTGAAAGTAACCCAAACCGCCCTGTTACAGGGGGAGGAACCATTACCGGTGATAAACTTAGCCCATTTCTTGCTGATCAGAAGGGCAACACCCCCTGCCTCTAGGGTGGTTGGTGTAAAACTTATTAGCATCTTTCCACAGAAAGTTGAGATTGACATCCAACATGTACCTTGTGGCCTTAATTTCTTGCAACATGAGGAAGTCCAAGGCTTTAAAGGTGTCAAGGAACCGCTTAATGATCCACTTTCTGTTAGGGGATTCCAACCCCCGGATATTCCATGAAATGCAATTCATTGGGGAATATTTAAGGAGGGTACGCTAAGTTCAGAGGCTCCAGCCAAGGAAGCCACTGCAGTGCCCTGGGAGTCACCCTTCTTTTTTTTGAGGGGTTCTTATTTTTGGAGCCTAGGCATCTCCCCCTCCACTTCGCCATGGGAAAAGCATCTCTTAATTCATCATCAGTCTCAGAATCATCATGAGATATATAATCCAGATCCACGGAATGTTTCTGAGGGAGAGAGGTCGAACCCTCAGAAAGATTATTGGCCAGGATAATTTCCAGCAAACAATCATCTCCAAGTTCACGAAACACTTTAGGAGGGAAGCTTAGTGAAGGGGGCAGGTCCGGACACCTGAAAAAACATTCCATCATTGCCGAGCCTGAGGGGGTGGAGCTGGGGAGAGGTTCTTTAGGCGCGGACTCAATGGAAATGACAGTGACAGGGGTAGACTGAGAGCAAAGGGCCCGAGAATCTTCAGCGTCATTAATAATCTGCTTATTGGCCCTACGCCTTCTCTTGTTAGAGGTTTTAGCAACCGCAGTGAAACCGACATTAGGAGCACCAGCCACTGGAGGGAAGGGATCACCTTGGAGACCAGACGGTGGGGGAGCATAAGCGGTGGATGGGATGCAGGATGCCAGAGGGGGGGCGGGTTTTGTGGGTGACTCAGCAGGAGGGACAATCTCAAGTGAAGCTTTCGGGTTAGGGTTACTGGCGGACGATGGATTACGGGGATGCGGGTTTTTGGTGGGTGGGGGTTTCTTCTTGATAATAGGGCAATCTTTCCTAAGATGCCCTTCCCTTCTGCACAAAAAGCACGCATTCAGACCTCCCAGAATATCAATGGGGCACACAATTTTGTCATCCAAAATACAAATGTTGATTTCAGGGGGGATTTCAAAACTAGGATTCAGAGAAATAAGAACCCTAGCATCCATGTGAGGGACCAGTCTAACGGTGTCGTCCATACGGATGACCTTACCGAGAGGTTCAAGCAACTGTGGAAGAAAACACCATAAGAAGGGTGGGATTTGTTTGATCACAATCCATCATGGGGCCGAAAGCGTGAGGAATTCCTCATGTATTGCTTCAGGTGACCAGGCAATGGTGCGGAATGAAGTATTTCCGACGGTCCAGTATTGTTTTTTGAGAATTTCCATTTGGGTTTCATGGGAGGTAAAAAAAATAACAAACAATCCTTTCTGAATCTTTCTACAGAAGGAAATGTGGAAGCCAAGCTTCAGATTCCAAAAATTGTGAAACCAATCATCCATAAATTTTCTTGGCGGACATTTATCCAAATCGACAGTGGAAAAAAAGATGGCAGAACTTTTAAGCCTATTTTTCTCCTTACTAATTTCAGCTAGCATTTCGGGATTAGGAGAAACAGAGAGAGATGTGGGAGCAACCCCACAATTCTTACCTGCTTCGGCGGTTTCATTAGGGCTTGAAATGGTAAACCTCGCACCAGCGTCGATGGAGACACCAGCTTTCGCCACCGCCTCAGAGAAAGTTTTTGGTCTCGAATGCAGAGGAGAAGAATCGAGAATGTTTGGGCAAGAGTTGTCAGAATCCATAAATGTTAGGGGAGCCGCCGAAGGGGAGTTAGGGGGTACGGCCTCTGCCGAATGGCAGAGAGAGGAGGATGACGAAGTATTCAACATAAATGCACATAAAAACCTAACCTACGCAGGAAAGACCACACCTGATATGCCGAATTAACCCGGTTTTCGAGGAGCACGAAATTTCGCATCGTGCCGAAGTCCTTCACCTTCTCATCCACTACTTTTTCCATCAATACAAAAGTTACATTTCATCTAGAAGAAATACGTGACATTCAATTTGTATTATGTAATATTTTTTTTATCATTGTGATTTTTTTTATCCATGTTATTATGTTCATTACACATGCATTTAATCTTCTCAATTATTACATAATTTAGTCTATTCATCTAGAAGAAATATGTAACTTCAAATTTATTCCATAAGACATTCATGAATTTATTTATCATGAGAAACCACACCACCCTCCTCTATTGCCAAAAGAGCAATACACTTTTCTTCACATTTTTTCTATTTGTGTCTAATTTAACAATTGCTTAGTTGTGGAATATTTGTCAACAATTTAGTCAGTGTTTATTAATTTCATTCTCAAATTTAATATTCTTTGATGTTGTACTATTTTTACTATGAACTTTAACATTCTTGAAAAAAGTTGAATGTGATTATTTTAATTTCTATTGTCAATTTATGACCTCGGGGTTAAAATATATTCTTTGGGATATTTCTTTAATTTAGTCATTTCATGTTACCATGTCAATCACAATACAAACATAGTAGACTATGCAGAGAAATTTTGTGCACAAGGTGTTTCACCTCTATACACTCTATTTAAATGTTACACTCTTCAATGGTCAAATAGTCAATATTAATTTTACTCTTCATCTTTATTAAAAAGTGGTATCTAACAATCACACCTTGTTGTGCAATGGGTACGCTGAAGAGATATTTTGGTCTATTTTTTGCATACATTTGTGTAGTACACGAGTTCAATAGGTAGGCAATTTAGAAAATGATGTTGTTTGTGCAACAAAGGTCTTAATGGAGAAGTGATAGCTTCAAATCAACTATGCATCCGTTTACAAGGATCCAAACATAACTGAAAAACCTTTGAATCATGAAGATAATAAAAATACATTACCAATAGGCTCATGTTATGTTTGCAATAGGGGTGAGAGGGAGATAGAAGGATAGAAAGAGGGGGAGATACAGGTGGGAAGAGTGAGAGAGAGAGGGGAAAGGAGATAGAGATAGAGAGGAATACAAAAATAGAGACAAAGATAAAGATGGAAAAGGAGAGGGAGAGGAATATGAAGTAGAGGGAGATAGAGATAGAGAAATAAATGGAGATGGAGAAGGATAAGGAGAGGGATATGGAGGAGAGGGAGATATAAAGATAGAGATGAGAGAGGGATAAACAAGGAGGGAAGAGATAAATATATAGAGAGGGAGAGAATGAGAGATGAAGAGATATAAAGATAAAGATATATATAGAAAATGATATATGGAGAGAGGGAGAGTTATAGGGACAAAGAGATGGAAGAAGAAATATGGAGAGATAGAGATAGAGATGCAAAGAGATATAGATATAGAGGTATAGGAAGAGGGAGATGGATAAAGAGGGATACATGTCTAGAGATAGAGGGGAAGATAAAGATAAAGTTATTTAGATGAAGATAGATCAAGATAGGAAGAGGGAGACAAGTAGATAGAGAGATAAATATAGAGAGAGATAGGGATATATTGATGAAGAAATATAAATATATAAAGGAAGAAGAAGAGGGAGTTAAAGATGAAGAGATAGAGCTATATAAAGGAAGAGGGAGAGGAAGATAGAGATTTAGAGGAAGAGGGAGAAGGAGAGATGGAGAGATATAGTGATAGAGATATAGATATAAGAAGATATAGAGATATGGGGATAGGGAGATAGAGATTGAGAGATATACAACCAAATAGAAGTAGCTACAAACAAATATAGATGGAGAGAGGGAGAGAGAAAGAAGAAGATATCGATATATGGGAAGCGAAAGGGAGAGAGGTATAGATAGAGAGATAAAGACAAGTAATAAAGTGAGGAAGAGAGGTAGAGAAAGGGAGGAGAGGGGTAGATATATAGAGATAGAGATAGGGAGGAAGAAACAAGGATAGAGAGAGAGAGAGGGAGAGAGAGAGAGAGAGAGGGGGGGGGATGGAGAAACATCTAGAGTGTGTGTGTATGTGATGAGAGAGAGATAGAGAGGGGGAGAGATATGTAAATAAGAGATGGAGGGAGAGAGAGGGAGAGATAGGGATAGAAAGAGGGAGAGATAAAGAGATAGATATAGTGGAAAAGATAGAGGGGAAAGAGAAAGAGATGTAGGGAGAGTGGAAAGTAGGAGATGGAGAGAGGAAGATAGAGATAGAGATGGATAAGGATGGGATGGATGAATGGGAAGGAATAAATGGAAGGAATAAAATTATGCATCCACTTACATGGATCCAAACATGACCAAAATAAAAAAATTGAATCAAGAAGATAATTAGGCCTCATTATAAATAGGCTCATGTTATGTTTGTAATAGAGAGAGAGGGAGAAAGAGGGGGAGGTAGGGATAGAAAGAGGGAGATATAGATGAGGGAAGTTTAGAGAGAGAGAGAGAGATAGAGATAGAGAGAGAGAGAGAGGAACATTTATTAAAAAAAATTGTCCTTAGGGCCCACTGTGAATTAATTAATAAAAATAGATTGCTAAGCGTAGGGATTTATTGCATGATGAAGTGACACTCAATGATCTTTAAAAGGCCAATAAACCCCATTTGTATGTAATCATGTTTTTCTATCTTTTGTCATAAAGAGACCCTTTGAAAATTATCTCGACTCCACTTTTATATGGTAGGGGGTTGAAGTTATCTTTTCAAGTGGGCCCAATACGTCTTTGAGACCCATGAATAATTTTTGTCTATCTTTTAGAAAATTAGTTGTATTTGAATAGTGAGAATGATTTTTTTTGTATTATATCATTTATCAAAGTTTAATTTTTTGGTATGATTGATCTTTATTTGATCCTTGAATATTTTTTATGGGTTGGATCATTTACTTGTGATAGTTTAACCAAATGATAACTTCTAATTTAGATATACACTCCCTCATAATACTATAATCTAACATATAATTTTTTTTCTTATATATATAAAATAAATTATATTTATCTATATACCATTATTTTTTCTTCAATTAAATATATCAATTGTTTTAATTTAGTTAAAATATTAATTTTAGAAAATAAAAATATTCAAAAATTAAATAATTAAAATCACACTACAAATTAAAGAGTTTCAAATGTTTTATAATGAAGGTGAAATTATGATTTATACTATAAGTTAGATGTCCATCCTTTGTTTCCTTAAAAAATATTATAATTTAAAAAGGAATGCAAGAGGATGTAGATATTTAATCTCAAAAATGTTTAATATTTTAAATAGTGATTTTATCTCTTCATCACTCTAGTGAAGTCATGATTTATATTTTGATTCTCTACATGTTCTTGAAAGATTTCATGGATTTTTTTTCTCTATATTAAAACTTATGCATTAGCAATAAAATAAATAAATTTAACAATATTATTAAGTTGAACTGTTATAATTAATATAGATAGAAAGTATATATAATACCTGTAATATATTTATTAGTAATCAAATATACAATTACATTAGTTCTATGAAAAAGTCTTAAAAATTAAACAATTGAAACAATATTACAAAATAAAGAATTTAAAATGTTTTAGAATGAAAGTAAAACTACACTTCTACAAAAATCTAGATTTTCTAGTTTTCGTTTCTTTAAAAGTAATTGTAACTTAAAAAAGAATGTAAGAGCATCTAAACATTTTATCTCCATATTATTTTTATTTCTTATATGGGATTCCATGTATTTTCTTTCTACTAAATTTATGCATTAGCAATAGAAATAAAAAAATAGCAATAATTTCAAGTTGAACAATTTGTAATCAATCTAAATACAGAGTATATAATAATCATAATATATTTATTAATAATTTAAAATACATGATTACATTAATTTTAAAGAGAGAAAATTCTTAAAATTTAAATAATTAAAGCGATACTAATGATTTGTAATGAAAGTAAGCTATGATTTATATAATAAGCTATATGTTTATCCTTTGTTTCATTAGGAAAAATATAAATTAAAAAAAATGAGAGAATATATAGAGATTTGATTTCTAAAAAAAATAGCTTTTTAAAATAGTGATATTATCTCTTTGATTCATTAGAAAAAAAATATAATTTAGATTTGATTTCTAAAAAATATAAGTTTTTTTTATTGATATTAGCTATTATTTCTATGACCAGATCTTTGTCAATGGTCTTACATCATTCTAATACATTTTACACCATCGATAATAGAAGTCACCCAATTGGGTTCATAGAGGGAACACAAATTAAAAAAGAGCAATAATTTCAAGTTGAACAATTTGTAATCAATCTAAATAAAGAGTAGATATAATAACCATGATATATTTATTAATAATTTAAAATATATGAGAAAATTCTTAAAATTTGAATAATTAAAACAATACTAATGATTTGTAATGAAAGTAAGCTATGATTTATATAATAAGCTATATGTTTATTTGCTTTATTAGGGAAAATATAAATTAAAAAAGGGAGAATAGGGGAGATGACCCAATAGTTGAGCACCGTAACTTCACGCTTTTAATTATCTTGCATGGAAATTTCAAATCACTCCCAATTTTGTACAACTTACTTGGCACGTCCCCTGCTTATAACTAAGGTTTCAGGGTCACATCATAAAATATGATGCCACATTAGCATGCTTTTTGTCAAGGTGTCCAAAAAGGCCCAAAAAAAAAGTGAGACCAATACTTGTGCATTCACAACATATTTATTGAGTGTTGCTGTGGAATCACATGATTGGTTGCTTTTTAGATCAAATGAATACATTTTGTCATCAACACTAACAACTTTAAAGTCACAACTATTGGTCCAATATTGATAAAAAATATTGGGCATTCTATAAACAACTACTATCACAACTATTGAAACATTCTCTGGGTCCTCTCCCCTATATATAGATTTGATTTCTAAAAAAAATAGTTTTTTAAATTAGTAATATTATCTCTTTGATTCGTTAGAAAAGAATATAATTTAGATTTGATTTCTAAAAAATAAGTTTTTTTTTTTATTGATATTAGCTATTATTTCTATGGCCAGATTTGTCTCAATGGTCTTACATCATTCTAACACATTTTGAACTGTTGATAACGAAAGTCAGCTAATTGGGTTCATATAGGGAACCTCTTCAACATAAATATAATAGTTTTTTATTTGTAAAATATATATATATATATTTTTTTGTCCTTTATAATATAAATGTAAAGCATATTTTCTAGTGGAAATGTAGAAATAATATCTATTCTTTGCTTTCTTTCTTTCTTTCTTGATTATTTTATGTTGGGTTCATGAACAATTAGATCTTTTTCAATAGTCTTGCATCATGCTAACACATTCTCAACCGTTGATCATTAAAGTCAACCAGTAATTTCATATAGGAACGCCTGTGGTGTAATTATTGAAGTCCATTTTTTCTAATATACTGAATGAATGTCATTTACTAAAGAAGCTCAAATTACTAAACAATATAAATGTGTCTAGATTTATTCCCAATAGCTTGGGGTATATGTACATTTTCACATACAAGAGTTAGTCAAGCCATTTTAGGTATTTTTACACAAATTTTTATTACTTTGTGATAAAGATTATATTTCTTTTTACAAGGAATTATATGTATATTAATGAAAATATTAGACAGGTTAACATCCAAACTTATAACCTACTTGTGGCTAGTGAGATTTTTCACTACCTAGTCACTTGTCCTTTTATGATGGAAACTTTCAAATTTTATGAAGAAGTGTACTTAGTGAGATTTTTCACTACCTAATCACTTGTCCTTTTATGATGGAAACTTTCTAATTTTATGAAGAAGTGTACTTAGTAAGATTTTTCACTACCTAATCACTTGTCCTTTTATGATGGAAACTCTAAAATTCTATCAAGAAGTGTACTTCAATTCAACACAACCTAACACACATTCATGTTGACATCAACTATGACACCAAGTTAAAAATTTTAGACATGATGTAATTTACTTCTAATGAATTTTAGATATAATATGATTTCAAATATGATTCATGATTTTCAGTTCAAATTATATTTTTATTAATTTAAAATAACATTATTTCATTGATTTCTATTACATAGATTTTCATTTTAAATATTTTTTACTACTTTGTGATAAAGATTATATTTCTTTTTACAAGGAATTATATGCACATTAATGATAACATTAGATAGGTTAATACCCAAACTTATAACCTACTTGTGGCTAGTGAGATTTTGTGCTACCTAATAAGTTGTCCTTTTATGATAGAAACTTTCAAATTTGATCAAGATGTGTACTTAGTGAGATTTTTCACTACCTAATCACTTGTCTTTTTATGATGGAAACTTTCAAATTCTATCAAGAAGTGTACTTCAATTCAACACAAAAGAAAACTCTCAAATTCTACCAAGAAGTGTACTTCAATTCAACACAACCTCTAACATACATTTGTTGACATCGACTATGACACCAAGTTCAAAATTTTAGACATGATATAATTTACTTCTAATAAATTTTAGATATATAATATAGGTAATTTCAAATACAATTCATGATATTTAGTTCTAATTATTTTTATACTATTTTAAAATAACCTTATTTCATTGATTTCTATCCTATAAATAATACATTTTAAAACATTTTCTATATAATTCAAAATTTAACTCTAATTTTATTATCTATATTTTTTTTTATTATAATAGACCCAGTCACTAGTTTAGAGATCCATATTTAGTAATATCAAGAGAAGACATATAATGTCCATATTAGAGACCCACATAAATCATGAAAAGGGGACATCTAATGTCCACATTTAAATGAAACTCCATGAGTATGGAATGATTTAGTGGGTATGCATGGAAAAGATTGAGCCATGATTGCTTTGATGTGCTACATGGGAACCACCTTAAGTTCATGGGCCTCCAAGAGACATGATGACTTTGCCCCCTATGTTGATATGGTTATCATTGCGCCCTTTCACTATTTTCATATATAATGTACCTTAATCATTCATTTTTTAAAACCTGTTATGTTTTCCGCTCGTTGCATGGATTTTTACCCCCTCATCATGAATGACACGTCATTTGTTTGCTTGATTTTACCCGACTCATTATTCTTTCAAGGCACTATCCATATCTTTATCTTTAAAATTAAATTATTAAGAAGAGCGTTGGAATTATAAGTAATTCATTGTAGTTTTGTTGCCTCGTTAGACTAATCTTGTCCCAATGATAATAATTAATTTATCGCATTTTATCAATCACCATGTTTGTATATTTTTTATTAGTATTATTATTATTATTATTATTTTTTTTTTTTTTGGGTGTTGTCTATGTTTTTTAATGTAAGGAATAAAATAGATGAATTCTAAAGTTCTACTAGAAAGGCATCCTTATATTTAAGGAATAAAATGAATAGATTTTGAGCATCTTACCTCACTAATATATAAGTAATAAATGAAAGGATATGAAAAGGACATTTTTGTAATGTGTGAGTATTATATTTTTTTTTTTTAAGTTTTTTTTTAATTTGTGTTTTTAATATTAATGAATTGTAATTGGAAGTTGTTTATCTTTTTAAAAAATTAAAAAAATATTTTATTTTTTTTAAAAGAAGGGGAAAAAATTTATTCAATCCAAATCGAGATACAAGGCAAAAGTCACAGGGTCAATAAAAAGGAGAACAACCAACAAACCAAACAACAACACTACATAGTCCTGTCTTCCAATAAAACTCTCTCCAAAATCCCCCGATAATCAGAAGGTAACTCATCCCTACCACTGATATCCAACCATCCCCTTTCTCCGAGGCCCACTTCGCCAAGCAGTCAGCCACAGTATTCCATTCTCTAGGGATGTGACATAAAGAGATAGATTCCAAGGAGCTGCATACACTTAAAATTTGTCTGACCATCGAAGCTAAATGCCAACTAACACCATCCAACCTCTGGTTGTTCAACATTTCCACAACAATTTGAGAGTCAGACTCACAGATAATCCTCCTCTAGCCAAGAGAGCAACCCCGCTCAACAACAATCTTAATAGCCAGGGCCTCCATCAGGTTATTAGAGTAAAGCCCTTTGTAGATAGAGAAGCAAAAAACAACATCACCATCTTTACTTCTACCAATACCCCCAATACCAGCATGCCCAGGATTCCCACGAGAAGATCCATCATTATTAATCTTCAGGACCCCATCAGGAGGAGGTGCCCATCTCCCATCACGACAGACCCGTTTCTTGACACGATGGGGCATAATACCAACAGTGCAACCCCTACTATTAACACCCAAGCTCAAATCCCGCACAACCACAACATCCCCAGGATCAATACTTTCAGACATATCACATTTAGCATGAATAGTCTCCTGAAGCCTACTAATAATATTCTTCCACAGTTGACCACTATCTAATATGGAATCAGAAAAAAACTCTATGGTTCCTTTCCAGCCAAAGGTTCCAAAGAATGAAAATAGGCCCAATGAACCAGGCCACCTGAAGAAAAGGAGTCTTCGTAGGAGGCCTGCCCAGGCTCTCCCAAAACTCAATAAGAGAGGAAGCATGAATGCAACCATGATGCCAAGCCTCCCACCATCTGTGCCAAATCTCACGAGAATAGGGGCAGTGAAAGAACAAGTGGGAAGAACATTCTTCACTGCTCAAACAAAGAACACAAATGGAAGGTCCCTGAAACCCCCTTTTATGAAGGTTCTCCCAAGTGAGACATTTCCTCTGGGCAACCAACCATAAAAAGAAGTTACACTTGGGCTAAGAAAAGTTGTTCCAAACCTTCCTCCACCAAGGCACCTCAGCAGGACCATGTAAATTCCTATCAAGCATAGCATAGCCTTGAGCAACAGTATAATTACCCTTTGGGCTAGGACTCCAAGCCAATTTGTCCCTCTCCTTCAGAGAGCTGCAGAGCCTGCCCTCCAAGACCTTACACAAAGTAGCCCGATCCTCCTCAAAACCACCCACATGCCACTCTTGCGGATCCTTCTAGCAAGACACCTCCAGATGACCAATACGCTTAACAATTTTAAAATGCTCCACCTTAATCCAACCAGCATCAGAGAACATCTAGCAAAGAGGCAGAAGCTGAGGGAAACTAGATAGGATGGGAGGGTGACCATCCCAAGAGTCCAGCCAAAAAAGACCATCATAGCCATTATTACAGATCCAGAAGAGACCATTCCTAACAAGCTGAGCTCCCTTCTTAAGAATATCCCAAATGCAAGAACCTTTGCCCAACAGAGCAATCCGCGGCACATCCTGGCTCTCAACACTAGGAACATACTTGAAAGCAAGAATCTTGGCCCAATCCTGATCCTAGTTGTTGCACCATCTCTAGTACAACTTAGCTGCCAAAGCCGTAACCACAAGAGCCACAGACCTAAGGCTAAGGCCCCCATCATGCTTCAGCCTACAGACAGACTCCCACTTGACTAAACTCCACCTCGAGGAAAGAAGGTTACCCGACCAAAGGAATTGCCGGGAAAGAGCATCAAAATCCCTCATAAAGGAGGCAGGAGGAATCTGCACACAACACCTATAAATAGGGAGAGCCTGCACCACAACTTTTAGGAGAAGCACTCTACCAGCAGAAGAGAGCCATCTGTAAGTCCAATGACTAACCTTACTCCGGAACTTATCCAAAATCCCTTGCCAAAAATCTCTTCGCTAAGGTCCCAAAGCCAAAGGAATCCCTAGGTACATCAGGGGAAGAGATCCAATTTGGAATCTAAGAATCTTGGCAATCCTGTTCTGAATGAGACAAGGAGTATTAAAGAAATAAATGGAAGATTTATCATCATTAATACTCTGAAAAGAAGCTTTCAAGTAGATGTCTAAAGTTCTCCTGAAATTCACTGCCTCACTAATTCTAGCCAAGCCCATCAGTCCAGTATCATCCACAAATTGAAGGTGAGAACAGGGAGGGAGATCATTGTTCCAGCTCCAGTCGTGAATACGACCCTGCCGCACCTGAGATTTAATAAACTACCAAGACCTTCCACCATGATAATGAAAAGATAAGGGGAAAGCGGGTCCCCTTGCCGAAGTCCCCGAGAAGCACTAAACCAATCTGAAGATTCCCCATTAATGAGAACGAAGAAGGAGGATGAGGTTACACAACTGAGAACCCAACTCACCCATTCCTCTTTAAAGCCAAAGGCTAAGAGGATATTCTAAAGGAACTCCCAGCTCACCCGATCATAAGCTTTAGCCATGTTAAGCTTAATGAACATCGCCCTCTCCTTAGAGGAAGCCATAGAGTGAATAACCTCCGTAGCAATCACGACACCATCCAAGATTTGTCTCCCTTCCACAAAACCTCCCTGCTCAGCAGAAATCAAAGCACCAAGGAGAGGTTTGAGTCTCTCAGCAATCAATTTGGTGATGATCTTGTAGACAACATTACATAAAGCAATAGGCCTGAATTGATCCATCTGATTAGCCCCCTCCTTCTTAGGTATGAGAGCCAGAAAAGTAGAATTCAAAGACTTAAGCATTTGTTTGTTCCTAAGGGACTCCTGAACCACCTCAAGGAGATCAGATTTTATTATTTCCCAAAATTCTTGGAAGAACTCAATCGGAAACCCATCTGGGCCAGGAGCTTTGCCTTTTTTCATAATAAACACAACTTTCTCCAATTCAGGCAACAAGATTGGACCCAAAAGAACCCCGTTCATCTCATCCGAGACCAAGCAAGGAATAGAATCCAAGATAGCCCTCTCCTCAGATCTAGTAGCAATATCCTCCCTAGTAAAAAGATTAGAAAAATAGTTGACAGCTTCCCTGGAAATTTCACCACAGGACGAGAGTTGGGTCCCATCACTCGAGACAAGCGTGGAAAAAGAGCTCCCCTGCCTATACGCCTTAACCGAATTATGAAAGAAAGACATGTTCCTGTCCCCCTCCTGAAGCCAATCAATATGAGATTTTTGCTTCCAGAAAATCTCCTCCTGAAGCTCCCACTCTTCTAAGCCCTTAAGGGCCAAGGAATCAACATTCAAAAGGTCAGAGGACAGCCCATGGTCTCGAATCTGACGAGTGACACTATCCAGCTTGGACTGAGCAACAAGTTTCTGAGCATGCAGGTTCCCAAAACATTGTTTATTCCACCTCTTAAGCCTATACTTCACATGTTGGAGCCGTTTACTAAAAGTGTACATGGCCCTCCCATGGGCAGGAAGTCCTTCGTACCACCAATCCAACACCAGATCCTGAAGAGAGTGATCCCGTAACCACATCAGTTGAAATTTGAAAGGAGTTTTGGTGACCCCATAAGAGGAGACACAGAGTTTGATAGGCCAGTGATCAGATCCCCTCCAATCTAGGATATCAGAACTGGTAGTCCACCTGCTGCTCATCCAATAACAGGAAACCAGAAATCTATCGAGCCATTCTGAGATAGCCTCATCACCACACCTCCTATTATTCCAAGTAAAAACTCCATTGATTGGCTTCATGTCAACAAGGTTAAGGAGACCAATATTATCTCTGAGCAAAAGATAAGAAGGATCAAGCCTGGCTAACCCTCCTTGTTTTTCATCCATACTAATAACAACATTAAAGTCACCAGCCAAAATCCATGGGAGAAACGGGTCCAGAGAATGGACAAAATTGATATGATTCCAAAGGTGTGTCTTACCTGGAAGATCAGTAGGAGCATAAATATTGGAGAAAAGACATCTTTTGCCAGTTTTGAAAATGGAGGCAACCATAGAGATAGAAGACCGACTAGAAACCCACCATAAGGGGGAGACTTTCCTCGGGTTCCAGAAGCAAGCCATCCCCCCAGAACTGCCCAACACCCCTACCCCCTGCCAGTAGCCTTGGGGCCAGATACGCAGAGCACAATTATTCAGACCATCCACTGTAAGCTTGGTTTCCTGTATGAAGACCACATTCGGAGCCTGAGACTCGATTAATCTACGAACAACCTTTTGTCTGGGGATGCTGTTCAACCCCCTTACATTCCATGATAAAACTAACATTTAGGGGGGTGGGAGAAGTGGGAATCAATGGGTTTCATAGACCCAGACTCAACCAAAGTATCACCCATAATCTTAACCTTCTCTTGATCAATCTTCCTTCCACTCCTTGACTGTTTATCTAGAGGCCCCTTTTTAAGAGATTTTTGATGCAAGCCTAAGGCAGGAGGAGCCTTAGCACCCTTCACAGGATCTGCATATGCCTTCATAACTTCGGGACAAGGAGCCAAACTAGCATTACCCACCGTAATCTGTGACTCCTAGAGGCCACCAATATTCTGAACTTGAGAGGGCAAGTCCAAAGCCGACTGACAAACCTGTTGAACCCCTGATGATAGAATCGACTCCTCCTTCCTTGCAACCACCTCCTGATTCTCTACCTGATCCATAACCCCAGAAGAAAGCTCAATTGGAATACCATCTTCTTGGACTATGTTATCCAGAACCTCAAACCTGTTAAATGTGTCCTCATTCTGTCTATCGATCCAGGGTCTCTTCTTGCCTTTGCCTTTATTACGGGATTTAACCGGGGTAAATCCCTCCTTATCAACAGGCCCATCAGACACTAGAGCTTTCCCCTTGTTCAACCTAGGAGGTCCAGAGGCAGGCAAGGGGAAAGATTTCAATTTGGGACATCTGTGATGTAGATGACCATATTCATGGCAAATTCTGCATCTGAATGGAAGGGTTTCATAATCTAGCTGTTGAATCCAAGTGGAAGAACCCATGCAAATTTCCATAGAGTCTGGTAATGGATTATTCAAATCAACTTCAACACAAATATGAGCAAAATAAATTACCTTACGATCTTGAGTCTGTGAAGCCGATCCAACAGGTTTCCCAAGAAGTAAAGAGATTGAGTGGAGGATATCTTCCCTCTAGAATTCCAATGGAAGCCTCGGCAAATGAACCCACACAGGCACCCGCGATGAGATCTCTTCAACAGAGTTGAAGCCCATATGCCAAGGCTTGATAAAGAGCCCAACCTGGTTAAAGAAATAAGGGCCACCCTCAAAAGCCCTATTCCTGTCTGACATGCTTGAAAAAATAACCAGGAAATAGTTATTAGCCGCTAAAAGAATCTCCATATCTCCTTCAGGGTTCCAAACCCGATGTGCCCAGGACTCCAACACAGGAAGAGAAAGACGAAGGCCCAAAAATTTGCAAATAAGAGCATGCTTGCACCAGTAATCAACATCCTCTAAAACCTGCTCAGGTTGAATAACCAAAACTGGTCTATCTTCCGATCTCTCCAAACATCCATTAACTTTTTTAATTAAAAAGACCCTTTTGACGAGGAGGTACCCTCCCCAGAAGGAGGAAACTCAGTCCGATCCTTGTTACTGGCATGCATCAAAGAGGATGGATCTACCTTCTCCAAATCCAGGGAAGAAGCAAGGCCCTGATTCTCCATGGCAAAATGAGCCCAAGCACCAAACAAAAGATAGAAAGAGGCAAGGCAGTCGGCCCAAATGCCCAAACGACCTTATGCCCCCTGTCCAAGAGACCCATGCACCAGACAGTGGCCAAAAAAATGCCCAGCCGCAGAAAAGAGGAGAACAAACCCCTGTCCAACCCCCTCTAGACCCCTGTGAACACAGAAACCCCCCCAACCCCCCACGAGCAGAAAACAACCATTGGCGCGCACAGAATATAGGCGAAGCAAGCTAGGGCACGCGGGCCCTAGCTCACACCAGAGCTCCGCGAAACGCCATTTCCCACAAATGATGAACAAAAAAAACTTTTTTCAAAAAAATTAAAAAAATATAATTGAATTATTATAAATTAAATATATATTAAAACAATCTTATATATTTTTAGTTGATAGGCTACATATATATTAATAATTGAGTTCGAAAGTTTACCTACTCTTAAATGGTAAATCAACCACTATTTAATGGTAAAAGCTTCCAAAATATCAAGTCAAAGTCTCCAAAATCTCACATATCATGTAAAAATCAGATAAATATTGATTTGCCAACTGAATGAGAACATTTTGTTTCCATTTGAAGTGTTTTTTGCCAATATGATGACAACTTCCCTTTTCCATTTTTATTGCTTTATATTTTAAATTTACATGCAACTATTTCAAAATCAAATAATACCTAATTTCTTTTAAGGAAAAAATCTATATTTGTTTAAATGGAAAAAATCTAAATTCGTCTAAGTTTATTTCATTCCATTATTTAGCACTTATTATTAATTGTTTAATCCAATCACATGCAACTAAGCATCTGTAGTCATTGAACCTCCTTTGAGTGCAAGTGCTAGTTAACAATTTGTTGAAATTTTATAGAAATTTAATAATCTATTTGAAATCTTCCTTTGCATATAATATAATCTTACTCTAAAAAAATAAATAAAAATATTTAAAAATAATGAAATAACCATCAAATTTAAATCCTAATTCCCTAACTTACATTACATATATGAATACCAAAATTAATTTTAAAAATGACTAAAATTTAATTTGAATAATAAACATATAGATTAAACACTTTTCAAGTTAAAGCGACATCAACTTTTGTAAAATCTATCTCAATTTGAGATAAAACCTTCAAATATATATAAACAAATTTAAATTAATATAAAATAATATGAATTTCACATATAACTCCCTTCGACTTAAAAATTAATTTCTCCCCTTCATCAAAATTACTTTTATTTCTCTCTCCTTCAAAATTAATTTCTCCCTCTAATTGATTTTTATCTTTGTATCTAAAGAAGTCTAAACCTCTCACTTCCAAAGTCAAAATTCTCCTAAAAAAAATTAAATCAAAGCCTAAACCCATCATTTCGAGGTCAAACTTCTCTTGAAAACTCCCTTCAATCTCTTAGTCAATGTGAATTTAATTCAAAGTGCCTAACTTCGTGATATGCTATGCCTACCAACCAAAGACAAAACAAGTGGCAAGTCCCACCCAAGGTTTCCGGTCCTAAACATGTTTGAATTCATTGACCTTATAACGAATTTGGTACGTTAATACCTACTTAGTTAAATCGTTTTTTATCAAATTTAATTTATTAGTCAAGTGGCTCTTCGTTTAGTTGAGAAGTGAGAATGATTTATCAAGATAATTAATACCTTGAAAAAGATGCAGCTTTATTTAAGTGATAAAAAATTATTGTAGAAACTATTAACAAAAAAGTTAATTTATTAAATAATGGTATAAGTCAACTTAATTAATTACTCAAATTTATTCAACCACATGGTTAACCTAAATCTACTCCCTAATTTAGGACTCAAAGTCTGTATAAAAAAGAAAGAAAGCATGCTTTTCTGGTTCAACAAACAAACTATTGAAAAAAAGCATGAATACAACTGAACTAAAATTTGATGGCTGTATGATTACATTTAAACATTGTTACTATATAATATATATTGTTTTATTACACAATATAATTTTAAATAGAATATATTGTATGCTTATAATTATGTTCACATATTTAATATACATAGTTGTTCCCCTTGTACTTGTAAGAAGATCGGTACGTTACTTTACAACTTTTTTTTGAAAATATGAGACGGGGCACTTGGGGATGCCATCTTTTTTTAATATAAATAAAAATTAATAAATTAATAATTTATAGAAAATATCATGACATAAATTTTTTCACCTCTTTAAATTTCACGGAAGACGCCAAAATTTCTGTGAACAGACAAAGACTGGGAAGACGACACTTCAAGTTTCCATGCTCCTAGAGGTGTTTCTAGGATGTCTCCAATTTGGAAGATGCACACCAATTTCCCAGAAGCTTCTCGGGGCAGGCAACATTGCTAGAATATAATATATATTTAGAAATAAACATATTTTAATATTTTAAAAACAATTTTGAATGGTTAACGATTACAAAATTACTTTGACAGGTGAATAAACCGTCAAATTTAGGCCAAAGGTGCAAATTTGCTGGTGACTCATTTTTTTCACAGACAACTCATCCTTCCGGTGCGGGCAAAAGGAATGTTCCAAATAAATGGGCGAGAAGACATTGAATGAACCTGGAATTACTCAAGTTAAATAAAAGAAAAAGAAAAACAAACAAAGACGTGCGAAAACGCCTATGCAAGTGAACAATAATTCTGAATCCACAATCCACAACGCACGGCGATATTTCGTTTGACTGGTACAACTAAATAAAAGAAATTGTTTAGTATTTAACAGGATTGTGCATTCACATCTCTTGCACTGAATGCCAACCTCTTCTTCTCCTCTTCATTCAGCTGCGGGACTCGATCGCGTGTCTCGCCTGAGCTAAACTTGATCGGATCTCCTGCAAAATAGGTCAGTCAGTTCAATGCTTTAAATAGCTATGTAACGTATCACCGATTTTTCTGAAATGCTTCAATGCTATTATGATATTTCGAATTTTGGAATCTTTCTAAACTTGAGGAAATCTACCTTCGGTGATATCTTTTTTATGAAATAGTTAGGCGTAAGTACAGTGATAATCATTTATTTGAAATCAATTTGCATTATTCTCACTTTGTGGACCTTCGTCTCCTCCCTTGATGAGGTAATCAGCTATGACATATTTATCTAGGGCTTTTTACTCTATTTGTTTGCCTTATTTTATTTCTTTGACCGGGACGTTCTTGTTGCAGTGAAGTTTTTCTTGCACAGCTATGGAGATTTTTTTTTTCCGAATTTTATTTGTGCAAATCTTGAAGAAATCTAGCTCTAGTGTTCGCTTTTTAATAAATTTATCATTTGGCTTACACAAGGCAGTAATTGCACTGATAATCATGTTTCTTTATTTTTTTTTGCATTATTATCAGTATATGGACCTTCAACTCCTCCTTTAACAAGGTGATCAGCTACGGCATGGTTATCTAGGGCATTTGCTTAATTTTGGGTTGTGTCCTTGTCGGGAACATTCTTGTTGCAATGATTTTTTTTCTTTTGTTTCTTTTTATTTTTTTCGAATTTTAGTTATACAAATCTTGAAGCAAAGTGTCTTTACTGTTATCTTTTTAATAATTTAGTCTTGCCATTGAGGTAAGGCATCACTTGCAGTGATAATTTTTTCTTTTTAACAAATTGCTTTATTATCAGTATATCCGCCTTCGTCTCTTCCTTAACAAGGTAATCGGCTATGGCATCTTAATCGAGAGCTTTTACTCATTTGTTTTGGTGTTATTTCATTGCCGGGGACATTCTTGATGCAACGAATTTGTTAATTATGTGTTTTTATCCAATTTTTGTTGTACAAAACTTGAAGAAAAAGCATCTTTAGTGTTATCTTTTTAATGAAGTAGTAATGCTCTTGACATGAGGCAGTAATCACAGTGATTACAACTCTTTTTAAACAAATTGTATTATTATCAGTATATCCAGCTTTGTCTCCCCCTTAACAAGGTAATCAGCTATGGCATATTTATCCAGGACCTTTATTTTTTCTTTTCCCCTTTTATTTCCATGTTGGAACATTCTTGTTACAATGAAATTGTTATGCTGTTATGTAGGTTATTATTTCTTTCGAAGTTTATTTGTACAAAACTTGAAGAAATATAGTTTTCATGTTATCTTTCTAATAAATTATTCACACTGTTAACTTAAAGAAGTCATTACAGTGAAACGATTTCTTTTTAAACAAATTGCATCATTACTAGTATATCCATCTTTCTCTCCCCCTCAGGTATCAGCTGTATGACATATTTTTCTAGGGTATTCATCATTTTTTTTCCTTTTTTGCTTTGACAGGGACATTCTTGTTGCAGTAAAATTGTCTTTTCACACCAATGGACATTTATTTTTCTACTTATTTGTACAAAAATTGAAGAAATATAGCTTTAGTGCAACGTTTTAAATAAATTAGTTATGTTATTAACATAAAGCAGTAATTGTAGTGATGACAATTTAAAAAAAATAAATCACATTATTATCAGTAAATCCATCTTTGTCTCTCACTTACAAGGTAACCCCATTCATGATATTTATCTAGGGCGTTTATTTTATTCCCTTGTTGGAGACATTTTTGTTTCAATGAACAATACTTTCACATTTATGACTATTTTTTTGCAGAATTTATTTGTACAAAACTTGAAGAAATCTGGCTTTATTGATAAATTTTTATTCAATTAGTCATGCTAGTAATGGAATTGCTCTTGCATACCTTTAAATTCTAGGTAGAAAAAAATAAATTTAGATTTCCCATTGTTATGGTCTCACCAATACGATCATGTTTGGAATTGTCTGAAGGGGAAGGGACTATCCTTATTATTTTTGACACTAACAAGGTTTCTTCCTATTCTTTTCTTGTTGAGAAAATTGTTTGTTGTAATTCTGGCCGTCCTTTGATACTTTTAAAGATCACTATCTGTAAATATTAGTTAAAAATAATAAATAATATTGCATGACTGTTGCATATATGATGCTGTTCCAATTGCTCATATGAGCAGGAGTACATCCCTTTAAATATGGCTTCACCGACAAGTGTTTTTTGGCTTTTTTGACATTCTTCTCTCTTTCTGCTCAGCATCCTGATGATGGA
>VDFB02382005.1:0-12425 GCA_007258455.2 Sequoia sempervirens | reverse complement strand
TATGGTGGAGAGTTTGAATGATGAGGTTAGGTATTTGGAGGGTTACTCCAAGGTTGTGGTGGATATCCTCCATATTTGGATGGATATGAATGTTGCCATTAGTTACCAGATGAATAAAAATTGAAATATAGCCCAGCAAAAGAGAGTGGATCCAATGGCATATCTTGTCTTAGAGCCCAAGGCCTCCTTTGTGCAACATAGTAGACTTGATCTTCTTCAATCTGAATTGGCTTGAACTTGGGTGCAATTTGCTTGTTTTCAACATTACCTGACATCTTGCATCTGTAGTCCTTCTTTTGTTTACAATGGGGGCAATACTCTACCAATGTTGCCTCTGCCTCCTCTTGTTTCTTCTTAGCCTAAAGTGCATCTAGATGAGTAGCTAGATTGTTTATAATGTCTTGCTTAAAATCTTCCATCAAATGATTAATCTCCATTCTTGAAACTCCACAGATAGATGACTTACCCATGGAAGATTGGTAAGTTCTCTCTTTCTTTGAATTTTCCCTAGAGTAGTTCTAGCATATCTTCTTGATATCCTCCCAAAGAACTTGGGAGATATCTCCTCCTCCCATCAGGTCCAAAGCATCAGTGTAGCTGTCATTAATTCCTCTCAAGAAAACTAGCTTTTGTGAGTCTTCATTGAGTGTATGGTGTGGATATTTTTGTAGGAAAAATAGAAACCTTGCATTGTAATCCTCTAGGCTCTCATCTTCCTTTTGTTGCATCCTAAAAATGTCACCTCCTCTCATGTCACTGCCCCTGCAATACTCCTTGTATTTCTCAAGGAATTTCATCTTCATATCATCCCATGTCTCCACAGTATCTATGCCTAGGCTCATGAACCATCTTAATGCAACTTCTTTCAGAGTGCTAGGAAATAGCTTAAACCTATGGGCATCGGTGGTATAGTTATAACTCCTGTAGAGTATATCAAACTCGAACAAGAAGGTATCAGGATCTTTTGTGACAAGTCCATAAAACTTGGGAAGGATTGATGCAGGGATATTTTTGAAGCTATCTACTTCATTCTGATGAACAATGGGGAAAAAAAAAGTTGGTTGGTTAGGTCTGTTTCTATTTGCATCACCCATGCCTTCTTGATGTAGTTCCAAAGCAAAGGGATTCTCAAGCTGATTTTGGTCTTCAGAGGAAACTTCAAAGCTAGTCAGATCAGGAAATGCATTAGCAAAGGGGTTTTGATCTTCTTCTTCTTCTCTTGGCAGGTTCTGGTATTCAACTAGCTGGAATGGATCAGGATGGTTAGGAAGGAATCTCCCATAAGCATTTCTTCTCCTTCCTCTATGCATGCGGTATCAACTCACTATTAGCCAGCTCACACAAAGAATAAGGGGAGTCATTAATTCCTAAATGAGGGGTATACTAAGAACAAACTTTCAGAAATACTACAACAAGAAAAACTATCAATGACTCCAAAGAACTCCCTAGTTTGACACCATCCCCAGAAATGACGCCAAAAATGTTGGCCTCCTACAATGATTTAACAACTAATCCCTTATAGTTGTGATTCAGAGATTGGACATCTAAACTAAATAGTCATTCAATCATCATGAAGGTGCATTTAACTTGTCAACCAGGGATGTGAACTTGAAATGGGTCAGCACAGTATGTGCACTAAGGATCCCAAGTAGCCATATTCATTCTACAACTAAGAAAAACATAATGTTGAAGGTAAATTTCTTAGAAGGAAATAACATAAGTATTGAACATCAACCAACAACTATGCTAAGTTGAAATGCATGATAGAAATGAAAATTTGAGCAAACAAATAGGAAACAAATATGAAAATCTATGTACCTACAAAACAAAGACAATAAACACCTTAAGTTAGATTTTGCAAGCATAAACAAGGATTCCCCATGAGATTCATTAACATAGCTCAAATTAGGAAGAAAATAATGAAGAACACAAAATAAATCACAAAATAAACATTGAATATTAATTAAGCATGCAAACTCTCAATCCCATGGGGGAATTGGTGCCAATTTGATGTGGAAATTTGGCCCTTTCCCAATCCCTAAGATGCAAGATTCGATATGTAGACTTGATGATGAACTTTGATCCACTTTTTGATGATGAATGATGAAGACTCCAAGCCAAATCTGCAAAAAAGCCTAACTAAGAACTCAAATGATGGATGAGAATTGCTAAGTATTTTAGCATGGTAACTTTGCTTGGAATGTGGATGATGAAATAAGGATATAAGCTCTTATTTATAGGATTGATAAGTTAAAGATATGTCCAAATTTGATCAATGTGGGACAAAGATTCAACCAATGATATGATGCCAATTTGTCAACACATGTGAGAGGATGAAGGTTGAGCAAGTTTTGAGGATTGTGCTAATAAATGCATAAATTTGAAATTCAAATTTGTTGAAATGAATTGAAAGGGGGGAAGAAAGAAAGCATTAAAGGTCACTTGGCTCAAAGCAAAGGACATGTAAGATGGAGTTATTGCCTTGTTGGAAGGACATGTCAACTCACATTTTTGAATTCAAATTTGGGAATATTCCTTCAAAGATGCCTTTTTTTGAAGGAAAATAGAAATTTAATAAATCAAATAAGTCTATTTTCATGTGCAAATTGCAAAATCTAGAGGATTTGAGTGATTAAGATTAAATTAATCAGGATTTGATTAATTTAAGGGGATATTTAGTTGATTTAACAATTTGATTTAGATTTTTGGATTAATTTAAATCAAAAAAAGAGGAATACGATAAGAGGCTAATTAAATAAAGATTTTGATTTATTTAATTAAAAGGGATGGTGTTAGATTAAATCAAATAAGGCTCTTTTAATTCTATTTAATTTTAACAGATAGACTTTAGAGATTTAATCAAATAAATTGATTATTTAATTAAATAGGATAATTAGATCAGATGAATTGGATTTAATTAACAAGGGAAAGACTTAATTAGACAAAATAATTTATTTAATTAAGAGACGAATATTGATGAATTTAATCAGATAAGGGAATTTGATTAAACAGTTAAACCGAGGGATGATTTAGGAAGAAACGATGTTAGTAGATCAGAGTGTGATATCAATCTGTATATTTTCAATGTCTACATTTTTCCCCTCTTTGAAGCGATGCACTTGTTGCGTTGGTTCAAAGAATAACCTTGCCCTGATCAAAAGTCAAAATTTCTCTAATTTTTTGGATGCCTCACTATTGCCCCAGCAAAAGAATTATGTTGGTATACTACCCCCTTGAGAGATCGGGCAAAGAGGTTTGATTTGAGGGTCGATCTCTCGAAAAAGAGGTTCAAGATTAGTTCAACTCGAATATTTGATGTAGACAGATTTGCTAATGTAGACAGTCATCAGCCATGGGTAACCTCATGCCTATTTTGATATATTACACACACTTGATCCTAATTTGTAGCATGACAGTTACATTATTTATGATATAAATGAGATGATTATGATGTTTGGGTGATATGATGATGCATGGATGATATGGATGCACATGATATGATATGATGATGATTTTATGATTATGCAAATAGATGATAAATGTATGGTTTATGAGATGTTTAGAATAACTAATCTATATTATGCATGTGATGGGGATGAATGCATGTGGTATGATTAATGTTCTCTATATGGTATTATATGCATTATACAGTATGTTGATGGTTTGTGGATGCAAGATGGATGCAATGGTGATGATTTATGATTAACTGTCATGGAACCATGTTAGCGTGATTAGTAAGAAAAGAAGAAGTCATTTCAACAAGACGCATGATGACACAAATGCAGATGATGATGATGATGATTACCTGCCGAGGAATTGGGATTTTCAAAGGGCCAAATTTTCTTATGTTTGATAACACACGTGGTACGATGCATCAAGGTATAGAAAACCAAGATGGCGTGGTACTTAGTGTGATGGACTTTGACTCGACAATCAGATAGGAGTATTCTTGTTCACACCTGACATATGGAAACCTTGCTAAGATGTACTTCTGAAGTTTCAAACACCTTGGACCAAAACACGGAAAGGTAAACCTATCCTTGTAATAGTCAACAAGTTGCCCTAGACCTCTTCCATACACCCTAACAAAGCAAGTATTCGCCGAGGTTATATTACAAGAGCGTCCAACAAGCACAGCAGACAAAAGATAATGATCATTGCCCCATTCCTATTTTTCTAAATCCTCTGTTTTGGGATATCATCGAGACGTCCTTGGAATGAGCACAAGTAAGATAAGTTAAAAGATAAAGACCAAGTAAACAAACAAATTGATGCTCTTCAATACCGCTAACAGAAAGAGGATGCGTTTTCTAAGATGATGAACGAAACTTATTGCCAAAAGATAATGCCCATTGTAGGAAGGATTCATCCTAGGACATGTTAGTGGATGGCAGCACGTCATTTCATTTATAAGGGATGATTGATATGGGACAAATTCAGATGATGAGTTACCAATACGAAGAAATAACCAACTTGCTTACTTACTAACTTAGACTTTAGACCCGACATTTTGAGTTATGCATTTAAACTGCTAGACTTGTTTTTGACTGTTTCACCAAAGGTTGACGATGATGATCAGTTTATTATGGATGGTGCTTATTGCCGGTGCAAGCGAGATGAGGCGGATGGATTTTTCAAATATTTGGATGTTTTTGATGTTTTTGGAATATTTTGAGGCTGTTTTTGGTATTTTTTGAAGTTTTACAAATGTTTTGATTTTTAGTTTTCCAATGTTTTTGGGATTTTCTGAGATTTTGACCAAGATACTAACCTAAAGACCTATCCTAGGGGTCTCGAGGGCTGATCAATAGATTAGCCTTGCCTACATTATACACGCAGAGACCACGTAGTTCGACTGACAACTTGACCGATTTACAAATGATGATATACATGATGAGATGTCAGTTTATTCTGACGGACTCCTATAGGACTGACCTAAATGTCTTGGGGGATGATCAATGATCAATCCTTGCCTACGTTCAAACTCAGAGACGACATAGTTCGACAAGATGACCTTATTTTTGACTTTTTGAATGACTTTTTGACCTGTTTTTGAATTTTTTGATGTTTTGATGTTTTTGGATTTTCTGATTTTTTTGATGTTTTTTGGATTTTTTGATATTTTGATGTTTTTGGATTTTCTGATATTGAGGGACTTTAAGACTATACACGAATCCGATCCGATGAGAACGCGGCCCCAAATAAGTGATGCAATGTAATTACCCCGATAGTTAATGGACAAACCTAATTCCTCGAGGGATGGGCCGAAAGTAGTACTAGGAGGGACGATACCAACATAGGACCAAGCTACGGTGCGATGCGCAGTGGATGTGTGATGGATGGAGATAAGATGGATGATGGAAGTGAAATGGATGGATGATGCAGATCAAGCCATAAAGATCCTGGTGGGTGGAAAGTGCTTATTTACACAAGGTGCCTGTTTGTCAGGTTTTCACCGAGGTACTTGCCCAAAGTGCCACCGAAGTGGGTTTCACTAGAGGACTATTTTATTTCTATTTTAATCCTTTTCTGATTTTCTGGACTTTCCTTTGACGGCTCTGCTGTCACACTTCCGCCGCCGTGCCTCCTGGCTCAACTCATTTTTCTATCTTTTCCCCATTTTGTACTTTTTGGCTCTGGCACCCCTGAAGTACTGAATGGGCAAATTTCGAGATGTGGAGCCATTCCCATGGGGTCTGTATGTTCCCCTGTTGATATGATATGCCCCTCGATGAGTACTTTGTTAGATCATGAAAGGCCCTAACCAATTGGGTTCGAACTTGCCTTTACTGCTGGGATTCGGGACATTCTTCTGATTTTCTTTTAAGACCAATTCTCTGACTTGGAAACTCCTACTTCTGATCTTCTTGTTGTAGCTTCATTTGAGTCTATTTTGATAGACTTGCAAATGGTTCAAAGCATCTATGCATCTCTCATCCAGTAACTCCAGCTCGTTTAATCTTGATACCCAATAGTCCTCATCAGTGATGAGATTGTGCAATGATATTCTGAGGGATGGGAGCTCGATCTCAATTGGGAATACAGCCTCTGATCCGTAGACCAAGGAGAAGGGGGTAGCACTAGTGGGTGTGTGGATGCTAGTTCAATAAGCCTAGAGGGCGGGATTAAGCTGCAGATGCCAGTCACAACCTACGTCATTGACTGTTTTCTTGAGGATTTTGAGGATGGTTTTGTTTGTGGCTTATGCTTGGCCATTGCCTTGGGGATAGTACGAGGTGGAGAAGCAATGCTGGATTTTGAATTTCTCGCACAAGTCGCGAACCTCTTGGTTCTTGAATGGCGTCCCATTATCTGAAATAATGGCTTGTGGAACACCGTAACAACAGATGAGATAGTTCAGGATGAATTTTGAGATTTGCTTCCCAGTGATATATGTCATGGGTATGGCTTCCACCCACTTTGTGAAGTACTCAGTTGCAGTTATAATGAATTTGTGGCCATTGGATGAGGTGGGTGAGATTTTCCCAATGAGATCGAGTCCCCACTGCGAAAAGGGCCATGGTGTGATAATCGGGTGAAGCTTTTGAGCTGGAGCATGGATGAGGTCCCCATGCTGCTGACATTGTAAACACCTTTTAGTGTGATCATGTGCTTCTCGCTCCATTGTGGGCCAATAGTACCCCAGCCTCAGCAGTTTCTTGGCTATGGTTATTCTGCTCGAGTGTGAGCCACAGATACCGTTATGAACCTCGGTTAGAGCGGTTAATGCCTCCTCAGCATTTAGACAGCACAGTAAAGTACCCTCTATGCTTCTACGGTATAAGGTATCACCTAGGATGAAAAATTTGGATGCCTTTTTTATAAAGGTTCGTTTTAGGCTCGATAGTAGATCAGCGAGTATGACTCCTATGCGAAGATATGTGTAGATGTCATGATACCAAGGATCGCCAGGACCAATGATTTGACACACATATTCTGATTCCGGTACCTCGAATGTGGGAACGAGAAGCTGATCGATTAGAAATTCGTATTTCGGCATGTTGTGAGGGATGTCTACTAGAGACCCAATTGTAGCCATGGCATCAGTGGCTCTGTTGTTGGTTCTTGGAATCTACTCAAATGTTATGTCGATGAAGGATTCCTTTAGAGTCTCCACCAATTTTTTGTATGGGGTTAGTTTGTCATCCTTTGTCTGATATTCATTATTGACCTGATTTATGATCAACTGTGAGTCGTCGTAGACTTTGAGAACTATGATATTCCATTGTACTGCTATCCTGAGGCCTATAGTCAAAGCCTCATATTCTGCTATGTTTTTTGTGCAAGGAAATGCTAGTTTATATGACCTTGGTATGCAGTCCCCCTGTGGGGTGATGAAGAAGACACCAGCCCCTGATCCGTGTTGTGTGTATGAGCCATCGAAGTATAGTTTCCAGTGATCAGCTACATTGAGGTTAAAGATGGAATCATCTGGAAACTCTGAGACAAGAGGATTCTCAGAATAAATGGGTGCTTCTGCTAATTGATTTGCAATAACTTGACCTTTAATGGCTTTTCGCTAAACATACTCGATGTCATATTCTGATAATATCATGACCCATTTTTCCATTCTACCAGTTAACATTTCCTTTGAGAAGAGATATTTAAGGGGGTCAATTTTCGCAATGAGCTTGATCTTGTGTGCCAGAATATAATGTCTAAATTTTTGGGATGCAAACACTACTGCGAAGCAAGCTTTCTCGATGAATGAGTAATTTAGCTCGTGGCCAACCATTGTCCTGCTGATGTAGTAGATGGCCCTCTCCGTTCCATTTTCATCATGCTGAGCCAAGAGAGCTCCAAGGGCTGCTACTGTTACTGACACATATAAGATCAATGGCTTTCTCGGGATGGGTGGCATTAACACTAGTGGTGTCAGTAGGTATTCCTTGATTTTGTTAAATGTGTCTTCACACTTTGTATCCCATTTATACGCTACCCCCTTGTGGAGTAGGTGAGAATATGGGTTCTGCTTGTCCTGGCTGGCTTAAAGTATGAACCTGGCCGATGGATTGAAGCTCTAGCCTTGAGGCCTCTCAATTGTTTTAATAAATGTTCGTGCTTCCCATCTTCCATCACCAGGATTTTGCTTTTACTTTTCCTTAGGATCCACCTCATTACCCCTCATGGAGACTATGTCGCATCCTAGCGGTTTACACGGTTATGCTTGTGAAGAGCCTTTAAGGATTTAGTCTGACTTTGTATTCCTCCAGTCTGTCAAAGATAGCACCTAGGGTTGCTATATGATCTTGTCTTTTTCTTGACTTAGCTAGAATGTCGTCGACATAGTCTTCGACTGTTTTGTGAATCATGTCATGGAATATTAGTGTCATAGCCCTTTGGTAGGTTGCTCCTACATTCTTTAGGCCGAATGGCATCATGTTCCAGCAATAGGTCCCCCATGGACAAGTGAAAGTCGTCTTGTGTTGATCTTCTTTTTGCTATCATGATCTAGTTCTATCCTAAAAATCTGTCCATAAGTGATAGCATCTCATGCCTTGCTGTCATATCTACTATCATGTCGATGTTGGGGAGCGGGAAATCATCCTTGGGACATGCTTTGTTCAAATCTCTGAAATTCGTGCAGATTCTGATAGCTCCGTCAGGTTTTGAAATAGGTACCAAATTTGATACCCATTCTGGATAATCAATTGGTCGGATAAATCCTGCATCCAACAACTTTTTGAGCTCTATTTTGACCAATAAGGCTATTTGAGGATGCATTTTTCAGAGTTTTTGTTTGACGGGCTTTGCCTCTGTATACACTGCTAAATGATGGACAACTGTCTTTGGATCAAGTCCTAGCATATCAGCATAACTCCATGCGAAGTTTATTTGTCTTTCCCTTAGGAATGCTGCTAGGAGTTCTTGCTCTTCTGATAATAGTGATTCCGCATAGAATGTGATATCGCCTTTGAGGATCTCCTCTATTCCTAAGGTTGACTAGGTTGCGTTTTTGACCAAAATTTTGTGACTTCTCTTGATGGGTAGCTCTTAGGGAGATTGGATCAACTATCCTCGGTACTCGAGGAGAGAGGTTTCAGATTAGATCACGTCCTTTATTTTTACTATTTTCTTCTTGTCGAGGAGGGGTGCCGCGGTGTGGACTTTCACTCAAGGACTTGGATATGATTCTTAGTTTACCAGCACTGCGATAAAGTTCAGTCGTTTACATGGCAGAATTATTAATGCAATCCAACTCCATTACTCGGCCTATGATCTCCATACGGAATGTTATCTCTCAATCCATGAATTAAGGGCGCTTCATCATTTTGAATGATAATATCCGGTAGTGGTCCTCGTTGGTCATAGTCGATCAGTTGGGGGTAGACTAAGTGGATCTCATGATTTTGACTATCTGGTTCAAAGGATATGGTACTAATCATACACAGGGTGGTATCTTCGAATAGCCTAGGTAGATTGGATAAGGTATCTTCGTCATCGCTACTAATATAGGGCTCGGTTATAAAATTATGTGTGTCCCTACCTGTGACTATTGGTGAGTGTACTTGTACTAGTACTGGCTGAGGAGAAACATTAGCGGCTCTAACCAGAGGACTTCGGCCACGTATGGTTATTCTTGGAGTGGCACATCCAAGACCAAGATTTGTTATGGGTCGCGTCTCTGGCATGATAGGTGTTATGAGCAAATTGTCATTTTGTCCCAGTCTTTGATTTCGGTCATAGCCCATCGCAAGCATCATGTGTAGGCCTTTTTTTCTTTCATCCATTGGTAGATTAGTTGTCGGTCTTTCATCTTGATACAACATGTTTGATGGATCTACTTCAATTACCTCATGGCCAAGGTCTCCCCATCTTGTGAATTCAGGATAATTTTGAGGATAAGTTTGTGATGTGGGAGCTTGATTTTCTTGTGGGTGTCCTCGTGATCTTGGAGATTGTGGTAACTCTCCTATCACAAAAGCATTGTTAGGGAGCCTATGACTTCCACAACTATCCTCTGGATGATAGGCTTATTCTCGGATAATATGGTGGGAATGGTAGGTGTCTATGTCCTTGAAGTGTAGATGAGTGGCGGGATCGATGTATGATGTGGATGGGCCCTCATCATTTTACGACGCAGGATTTTGTAATATTATTTGGCTTCAAGGTTCTTGCGGTATGAAAATGGCTGAGGATCTCCATGGGCCGGTAACCTCTTATGCAGTATGTGTGAATTTCACATTGGTGGAAAGGTTGATGCTCTGACTTTCACATCACATGAATCCATGGGCATCGGGGAGGATATTAGCCATGGCAATTCAAGGTCAAGGGGCGACATGTGGTTTCCATGAGTGTTGGCCCTACTTGGATAGGGAGCTTAATTGTGCCCTGAGACACTCTTTCTTGGTCATCATATGCTCTGATTGTGATGCCCTTGCCTTTGTCGATGGAATATTCTAATATTTTCAACTGCTTGATGAGGCTAAGAGAACAGATGTTCAAACCTGCACCTCCATCCACCAAGACCCTTTTGATTTTGCTTTTGTTTACAATGGCTTCCAAGTGAAGTGCGCGGTTGTGAGATGGTTGGGCGGGGAAATCTTGGTCGGAAAATGTAAGATTAGGTGTTATGATGTTTCCGACCATAGCTTGGAATTGTTCCACATCGAGATCTATGGGGACAGTGGATGAGGCTAATGCTTGCTCAAGGATATTTTTATGTGCTGATGAGATTTTTAACAACTCCATGATGGAGATGTGTGTTGGCATTCTTTTGAGTTGGTCTACAACATTGTAGCTATACGGAACGGCTCTTGATGTAGGGACTCTATTTGGTTGGGATGATCCTGCAATCGTGACTTTGCCGCCTCTTGTGGTGACTCCACAATCTTCAGCATGGGCGCCCTTAATGGTGATGACCATGCAGTCTTCATTTAGGGAAGCAACGACTGTTTTGTACACATGATTTACACTGCCCTTCCCTTTATCATTTCTATTTCCTTTGTTTCCATGATTTGGCATCGAATTTGTGTAGATTTTTAAGTCCTGATTTCCCGTGGGTTGTTCGACGTTTATGATTCTTTTGTCAATGAGATCTTGGATGATATTTTTGAGTCTCATGCAGTTATTCGTGGTGTGAGCTTTGATTTTGTGGAATTCACAAAGTTGGTTCTCGTTGTACCACGGAGGTTTGACATCAGGTTCTTGGTAGTTTTCGAATGTAGGCGGTTTGATAAGTTTTTCGTCAATCAATTTTTTCATTATGTCCTCCAATGGTTCCCCCAAAATAGCGTATTTGCATTTTGGATAAGTTTTGCGTTGGGGCGGTCCCCTTTGGTCATTAAGATTGTTGACAATTGGATTGTTATTAGGTTGATATGTTGTGTGATGAGTGTTTTGATGTTGTGTTTGGATTTGCGGTGTGGGTGTATGTTGACGTGAACCACTAATGACCACCTTGGCATCGACGACGCCATCATTAGTGATGTTCTTGTTTCTTGCCCATGTACGAGGTTTATCGTTGTAGTTTGATGGTGGGCGATTGTTTTGTGGCTCATGATATGACGTTGATTCGGCAAGTTGGGTCACAAGGGCTCTTTTGATGCTGAGCGCCTTGGAGATCAATTGTTCATATGTAGTGATTCCCTGAACCTTGAGATGAAATGATAGGTGGCTTTCAAGGTTGGCGATGATTGTGCAGACTTGTTCCTCTGGAATGGTCCACTTGCTCTGATTGGCCTTGGATCGCCATCGTTGAAGAAATGAAGCAAAAGATTCATTCTTCCCTTGTTTTAGAGCATATAATTCTTCGAGACTAACATCCATTGTAATGTTACATGCGTAGTTTCTAATGAATTCATCTCTGATTTCCTGGAATGTTCTAATGCCTGAGGGTAAGCGAGAGAACCATTCTATAGGGTTGCTTGCCAAGCTCCTAGGGAATAGCCGCATCAGATAAGTATCGTCATATGCAACCTCCATACAATGAACCTGGAATTCCCTGATGTGATCTTCAGGGTTTCCCATCCCTCGATATTTGTCAAATTTAGGGATTTCAAATCCCTTAGGGAATGGTTTCATGTCTTGGCTCCTATCAAATGGATAGGGACACAAGTTGCTCTGTGTTTTGGTTGTTCGCCCTGATTGAAGGTCAAGCACTTGTTGTGAGAGCAACCTGAGTTGTGTCATCACATCACTTTGCAGATCAGGGGGTGGGATGAAAGTATTTTCAGGTGTTTCAATCGTTGGTTGGGTGGATGGGTTGGTCGGTGCATTGTTCAATGGTATCGGTATGTTGTGGCAGGTGAAGTAGGCTTCTACTTGCTTTTGGATGAACAATGCTTGTTGTTGCTCTTGTTGTTGTTGCGCTAGGATTTGTGCTTGTTGTTGCGCTTGCTGTTGTTCCAACAACGCTTGTTGTTGTGCTTGTTGTTGTGCTTGTTGTTGTTCTAACAACGCTTGTTGTTCTGCTTGTTGTTGTT
>VDFB02382004.1:0-22528 GCA_007258455.2 Sequoia sempervirens | reverse complement strand
GTGAGAATTTTTGCATCAAAACCAGAAATCATTGCAAAGATACACAATATATTTAAAGGGCTTGGCAGTTGCTAAGAACACAATCATCAACCAACTGATGCTTATAACTACTCGAAATCGACAAGCAATTAATACACAATCGGATAACCAATATTATCGAAACATAATAATAGACATTCTACATCGACTACATCATCCCTCCAAAAAAAAAAGTCGTCTTCTAGATGACAAGTAAGCATCAAGTAACATTAGGGAAGACTTGCCAAACTGATGATGTAGTGGACAAGGATCAATAACCAAACTTGGTAGTGTACTTTGCAAACTCAGACTTGGAGTGTACTTGGCAATTCAAATGAGTGATGGGGGTTTGAAGGCAACATCCCTTGTAGGGGTCTAGGGGTTGTGCCCCCAAGAGGGTCAAGGGGAAAACCCATTTATGACCTCAAAACCATATGGAACTTCATGGTGCACATCATTTTCATGATGTTTTAAGCGGCTCCAAACAATACTTACAAAGCCAAAAAATAGAAATGTCACAGTGTTTAACGGATGTATGATGGTGACTAGGGAAGGAATTTACCGTATGATGGTTGACGGCTGTACGATGTGGATGCTTGGTTTGGGCCGTACAATAGAGGAGTTAATTCTTGCGATGGAGCCCGATCGTATGTTGAGATGAATGCACAAATTCCTATGTGAAGGCCGTACTATGCCAAAGTGTAATTGTCGTAATTTGAATGTTGTAGGTGTTGTCTGTATGATCTTCAATGCTGTTGTTGTACACTGTATCCCTCTTGGATGTATGATGCAAAGCTTTGTAAAGGGGCATACAACCTTCCTCCTGATCCATACGATGTTGCTCTTTCTCCTTTTTCTATAACTTCCCTTAGAGACTCCTTGCCTCTGTATGGTGTGTTTGGCAACTGTATCTCTCTGTTGTACGTTGCCTTTGAAGTTTACTTGCCCTATGCCGCTTCTGAAATTTTCTTGTCGTATGACGAGTTTGTAACCGGTTTGTACTCCCTTCTGTTGTATGATTTGGACTTTCGTTCGCTTGCAATATTTATCTCTTGGTTGTATGATGTCGAGTTTGTATCATACGCCATGAGTACTTTGTCGCCGAATGATCTCAAGGTGCCATATGTTGCTATTCCTTCCTCTACTTGAACATCGTATGATGTAGTACAAAAATTGTACAAGATGCTATCTCTTCCTTATGTTCAACTGTAAGGTGTAGTGCAGTCTAATCAAACTTCTTGGCCATACGATGTGAATAGTGCCCTTCGAAACTGGAAGTTGTATGGTATAACCCTTCTGAGATTGTTGTATGTTAGGGCTTGCATTGTGATTGAACCAATTATGAGACATACTATATAATGACCATACCGTATGGTGTGAAGATAGGGGTTGTCGTACTATTTGAGGGAAACTAGGCCGTACAATGAATAAATGCCGTACTATGTGAACAAATTGTACGATGTGCTTGAGTGTCATGCTGAGTGATTTCGTACCATGATGTTGTTCCAATTGAAGCCATCGTATGATGTGAATGTTAATTAATGGCTGTATGATAAATCTTATACCCTTTGCCAATTGATGTCGTACATTATTACAAGATGTTGGTTGTACTATATAGTTAGACCTTTTAATGTAGTTTGGCATTGTACTCGAGCCTTTTATATAGTCGAGTATTCTAATATTTTCCCCTTCAATTGCCAAATAATATTTTTGCCTCTTCCTTTCCATTGTTTCTTTATTTTCTAATTTTCTTTTTATTTTTCTGTTTTCCCAATGGCAAAGTTGGTGGGTTCTCCTTCACTTTCCCTTTCATTTGACTGTGATGGTCCAAATGGTTCTCTGGTTGGGTCGGCGAGGTTGGTGTATGCTTCGTCGGGGAGCAGTAGGTGTCGTGCTATATCTTTCCACTCTCCCTTTGTGTATTCTCTTGTCATGAAAGTTTTTTTCTCTCCTGACTACGACTTTTCCATACGCTTCGACTTCTGCTCTTGGGTGGATTCAGGCTTTCCCTTAGGAACCCTTTGCCTTCTTCATCTTCACCCTTTAGTCATCTCCTTTGTTCTCTTTGTTCGATGATCCTTAAAGATCGCTTGATCTCTTGATCTTGACCATGTTGTGGTCTCTTCCCGCTTTTATTGCAGTCTAATGGCATGAATCTCTCAAATCTGACCCAATTTCTTTAAGGCAACAACGCCAAATGTTTGCTGCTCTATCTAATAAATTAAATACATGAATTAATAATAGAGTTGACAATGCATACTATATCCATGCACAAAATATATCTTTATTTGCTCATGAAATTATTACAGAGGAAGACCAAAGATGGTCAGCCAAGGATGAGAGTCGATCCGACTAGATCATACTACTCTCCTTGAGGGTACACATTGTATTTAAAGGGCTTGACGGTTGCCAAGAAGAACACAGCATCAACCAATTGATGCTTATAACTACTCAAAATCGACAACCAATTAATACATATTTGGATAACCAATATTACTCTCCTTGAGGGTACACATTGTATTTAAAGGGCTTGACGGTTGCCAAGAAGAACACAGCATCAACCAATTGATGCTTATAACTACTCAAAATCGACAACCAATTAATACATATTTGGATAACCAATATTACTGAAACATTATAATAGACATTATACATCAGCTACAAGAATTAAAGAGTCACCACACTTGGTAGTGACCCATGTACTCCTTGGAGCTAGAAATAGATAGTCAAAAAAAGGGCAATCTTATTTGATAACTCAAAAAAGTTTGTTGGCGTTATTTAATTTTGATAGTATGCTAATTGTTAGGGTTATAACTCTTAGCTTGTTACTTGAAATTCAGAGTATGCCTATATTGTTGGAAAGCTTAGGTAATGAACTAATCAAGTTATTCCCATGACATAAGTAAGCTCCAAGTGTCACATTGCCAAATTTTGCTCCAAAGGGCCTAAAAAATGCAGAATGCAGAAATGTAGAAGAAAACCGAATAAATATATTTTCAAAAATCTTTAGCATATTACCCAAAACTGCTAGTTAGATCATCTGAGATATGTTGGTCAAAGGTTGCAATGTTTGTGATCAAAGACAAAGGTGTCTGAAATCAAAGTTTTAAAATGACAATTCTTTTGTAAAGGTCTTTAACATTCCCAATGCTTTTAATTTTTTCTCTAGTGCCCATGTGACCATCTCTTATCTATCAACATCACAATTCGTCTTACTTCCACTTTACATACACCACTATGCACTACAATATATTCCTCACCACCACACATGACATATCACCCTTTAAGCATTAATGCATCCCTTTGTAGTCTATTGACTTTTATCATTCATTGCCCCATGGTCATACACAACCTCCTCTTCAATTCCATATTTATTCTACCAATGATCCTTTACAAAGCTTCTGCCTCGCTAATTGCCATGCCCGCTGAATTTCTCCTTAATGACTTTATGTTCCACAAGTTAATCCAAATGCCCATGTGTGACTCGTGACATCCTCCAAGAGTCTTGCTCCATTCCAAGGCATTCCATGTGGTTCACCTTGTTGCATGTGACCTTTCACCTTCCATTCCTTTGTCTCTTTGCTTGGCCTTATTTAACCTCTGTAAGATTTGTAATTCCAATGTTACATACAACGCTACATGGGAGAAACTAACCTAAACCCCAAGTGTGGTGTCTCATTTCATGAGGAACATAACTTACAACAATATTTAATGTTAATTACACAAGATGTACAACACATCTTTCTAGCAACAATACTACAGTGTCATTATGTAAGGTGTATGACACCTTTTCCATCAATTTGGGAGTGTGTGGCTTTGAACGGTATGGTTGATTGATGTTGGATTATTTGTCTCAACTATGGTGATAATTGTTGGGTTCTTGAGGCCGTTGTTTTTTGTATTTGTGTTGATATTGGGAATAACTATAGGAGTGGTTTCTAAACTTGTAGATTTTGCATTTAGATTGGTGCAATTTTCTCTACTATCATGGAGCAATGTTACATAGTTTCAACTTGTAATGGAGTTGCAACCAATCAAAGAAATGAATTTGCGTGGAATGAACAATTTTAGGGTTTTACAACTGAATGATCTTACCTTATATTGATCACTAATAATAAATATCACGTGTCTTTGATGTTTATGTTTTCTCAAGAGCTGTTCCCTTATGGTCTGGAATTGAGGTTTCATGATCTAAATGTTCATTCACTCTTCTTTATTTTGTTGTATTTCTCACTAAAATGTTGAAGTTCTATTTACTTGGAGGCAATGTAGCTTTCAGTATTTGCAGGTATAGCTTGTAAAATTGGTGTTGACACACTATAAATTCAATTGTTATGTTTATGGTCAAAGATATTACCTATGATTGGGATAATCCTTGATGATTGAAATCTTATATTATATGAATCACCTGTATTATTTTGTGATTTATATTTGTTTAGTTATCTGTTTCTAAATGTGGCAAGGCAAGTTGTACTTATTTCTTACAAGGGTAGTAATTGTGAAGAAAATAGTTACCATGTATGTTGAATTAATCCTGATTTTTTTTCAAATGAATATTCATTATGTATCCTACTGATATACCTTTTTTTTTCAGTATGCACGTGTGGAGATACTTGAGTTCATGTTTAGACATGGGCATTATAGTGATGCATGCTTGCTTTTCTTTCCTCCAAATGCTGTTCCTGCACCTCCACAACCTTCTATGCACCCAACATCAACTACATCTTCATTGCCGCAAAGGCAGGATTCATTAGCAACAGAATATGGGACAATTGATGATCTTTGTGAGTTATGCATTGGCCATGGAGCTATGTCTGTGTTAGAGCATGTAATTGCAATGAGAAGTATTGGATCTAGCACACAAGAGACAGCTGTGAATCAACATACTGCTAATGCTTTAACCCGTATTTGCAATTACTGTGAAACACATCGCAATTTCAACCATTTATACAAGTTTCAGGTTTGTATTTCACCCTTTTATGAAAGAGATGTTGTACATATCTTTATTTGTTGGATTGGTTCTTTCTTTCCATAAACTTATATACAGTTTTATAAATGTTTTTTGAGAGATGCTATAATTGATGCTATTGATATTTCATCTGAGAACATGAAAAATGCAACAAATTAACAACAACGTTACAATAAAATTATCTTGCTATATATTCCAGAAAAGTTAGCATTTAGAAAATATATTTCATGTCTAAAAGAAGGAAAGCTGTTGTAATGTTCCTTAATGAATACCTGGAAGGCATATGAATTTATAATGTGTAGGATATTTAATACTCCACATCTCTTGTGTTTTTCAGCAAAAAAAATAATGTTGCAATTTGAGATATTTAGTTGTTTTATTGGTTGCCAAATAAATTTTCTTACATCTTTATAACATCTCAAGGTACACTGTTCTTTCACAAATTTGTAGGTCTACAAGAGTGTACAAATAAATAATTCTTTTTGGATAATGGAAATGTTCCTCTGTGTTGGAATCATGCTCAATCTACTCAACTATTTTGGAACACTTTGGACATTCTCACAGTCATTCATGAGTGTTAGATTTAGATACACAAGTCAATAATCAAATAAATAAGAAACCCCACGAGCATAAGAAAGAACACCAATACATGGTGTCAAGAGAGACCAAAACAAGAGGCTCACAATATAGTGAGGTTGGGTGCTTAATTATTATTTCCTTCTTCCACTCACTGTATAGTCTTTAGCATAGTTGGCAAACTCAGAAAACTTATGAAGTTTTCAAAACTCACGATTTTTTTAAAAACGAAGTTTTTTTGAGAAAAACTAGCGAAGTTTTTTCTCGACGAAGTTTTTTCGAGTTTTCAAAAAAAGAAGTTTTTGAAAACTTTTTTCTGAGTTTTTCAAAAAACTTGGCTATGGAGAACTTAAAGCTAAAAAGTCTTTTTAATGTTTTATAAGCAATTTTTAAGTTCCCGAGTTTTTTTCGAAGTTTTTGGCGAGTTTTAAAAAACTCTCCTATTTTTCCCTTGGCTTAGTGTTTTGTTAGCTGGTTTTCCAACTATGGTCTTTAGGTTTAATATTACGGCAGTGAATGTTTGTTATTCTTTTAAAAGTTTTTCTGTGTTTTGTTTTTAATGTTTTATGTTAAAACTTAGGTTGAATTTTTTAACTTTATAATTATTTTTATTTTATGTTTAAAATATTATGTGCCATAAGTTTCATTGCATATCGATTCATTACAAAAATAGTAGTAAAGTTATTTTTTCGGTAGAGATAATTTTTGTTTTTAAAACATTTATGACACTAATTTATAAATTTTATGGAATTATCTTTTTTCTGTAAATTTCTTTGTTTGTTTGGTATGTTATAAAAATATTTAAATCCAATATTGTTTATTATTATCTTAATGATTGTTTTTTATTCAGTTTATCATTTAGTAAATTTGATTTATTAGGCACTAAATATATATGTTAAATATATATTATTGATTTATTTATTAAACTATATGTGTGTGTGTGTGTTTTAAACTTTTATGAATTCCTTATGGAGATGTGTGTTAAGGTGTATATGCTTCAAACTATTTCAAATGAACTGAACAATTGAAGTAATGAAGTCAAGATCATCAAAGTACAAGAACAAATGCCAGAAAAATGAGAAAAAATGGGACTTTTGACTATATTTGCATGCAAAACAGGCCAAAAATGCAGTTAGTTGAGTTTCTACTTAAGACTCAGAAAGTTTTGGACAATGTGGGTTGAATGAACTGGAAAATACTCACCCTAAAGTTATCAGAAAGTCATCTGGTGAGTCACTTGACAGATGCCTATGTCTTGTGTGTAGGTGAGTTATCTACCAGGTTTTTGATCAGAGATCTATACCATGATATCACCAACACCATGTCTTGTCTGGCACTACCTCACAAACTTCTAAGTCCCCTTTATTGGATATTGTATTTAATAGTGCCAATTATTAACATACTCACCTTACCCCTTCTTTTGTTCTAAGATTACATTGTCCACTTCACTTTACTAGCCCCTAATTTCATGGTTGACTTACAAATACTTGTAATATTTTACAAGTCCCTCTTCTATGCTGAACCAGTCATGATCAGCATGTTTCTTTTTAATCACAGATCAACGATCTACTCTAAGAACTCGCCCCCTCATTCAGCCGGCCAAAAAAAATGTTGTTTGCCCCCAACGAAAACCTAGCATCCTCACTTTATATCCTATAATATTTCTTAAAATGCTTGTCTTACGCTGGTCACTTGTTTTCAAGATGCCTATTATGGCCCTTTCTCCTCTTCACCAAGGTATTGTCTGTTCGATTGGTCACATGTAGGTGACATCTTTGGTAAAATAACAATACTAAAATGAAGATTTTGATCAAAGGGATAAAGATAATCTTTCTAACCAATGACATTTACTGTCTACTCTATAAACTACTTACCCAACATAACACATTAATGGGTATGGAAAACCTATTAGGGAATGGAATATAAATTCAACATGTTTTGAAGGAGCATCTGATGATTTATTCAAAGGGAAAGTAGAAGGTGAAATGTTGGTGATTGTGGCTTAGGGAAGGCTCCTGCAATCAAGTCCTTGAGTATAAGATCACCACAAGCACTGACGTCATTTCATTTAGGCATTAATCTTCAGAAAGTAGTTTTTAGTGCAGAAAAAACCAATGCTAAATCAGTTCTGTTGATCTGTGTTCAACTCTATCACCTACTGCAATTGATCTGCAAAAAGTAAAGTAGATAGTGAGTTCATACCAAAATTTGGTTTCATGCAAAAGCCCTCACATAGAGGAGTGGGCTAATAAACTAGCCTTTGGTTTTTAAAAATATAAGTGTATGAACCCTAGATAAAACGGTTTCAGGTATACAGAAGAAAGTAAAGTCCACAACTGTGTAGTGCTTCAATCCAAACACTTAGCTCAAGGCAGCCAAAGTTAGAGCTGCTGAACAGAGGAGCACAAATCAATGAGCATTGATGACGAGGATCCAGTGGTTGTGCCTCATGTGACTAGGGCTATGCAAATCTACATGTACAAACCACAGCATGAACAATGTGAGGAATTTCACTCAAAATACAGGTATTTTTCCTAACATTATATATAATGTCAGGATTATTCAGGATTATTGCATTCCTCTTCCACCACAAACTTAGCCCCAGGCATATCTATACCTCTGTGGTGATTTCTGCAACATGACGGCCTGCTGAAAACCTGTGTCCTGTGCGAAACTGCTATTCTTTTCATTCTATTTCTCAAAATGCTTCCAGCAGTTATTATGTTTTCTGTAAGGGTTTGGCCAAACAAAGCCAAGGGTTTAGTTGGTTTCACTTGATGGTTGCCTCAACCTTTGCCCAAATGATAAGCTAGCCCTCTGATTCCAAGGGAGGAAATGCTAGCTCCTGATAAGGGGTTGAGAACTCTAAGAGGGAATCCTTGCTTATTGATGCTATAAATACTATTACTGTGAGCATCCAGTGGATGAACAATTTTTTTAGGGAAAGTTGTATTTATAACCTCTTCATAGGGAGACGCATTGCCAATTTTGTTCACTGTATGCAACAACAGCAGAATGGGATTGATGTCCTTGATAACTATGTGGTGCACCTAGCCAGTTTTCAGCAGCGCCAACAGAAAATCAAACCCAGAAAGAAACTCCTCTGCCGAATAGCAAAAAGAAAATTGGCTAAATTCTGCAGGAGTAATCTGGAACCCTTTCTAACCTTAATAGGCAGGTGGTCCAAATGGAGAGATCAGTGGAGGCTACTATATGTGGCTCTGATTGGGCTGCTCCTGTCTCTAGGCTTGAGGCAGTTCCAGCAATGCAAACTGGCAGCATTGTTCCACAAATGTTGAAAGTGATAAGTGGTGTACTCAAGGTGGTTGATAACTAAACCTGGTGGGCAGTTTTGGGCCTGCAAAAGGTCAAATTTAGGACAGAATTTTTGATACATAGAGTCCTACCATGTTTATTTTTTCAGGGGTCGCAATGATTTACTGTCCTAGCATATTGATCGTTAGGTGTTTGTATGGATATTACTCAATGTAATGGTGTCAGTCAATAGGCTTTTGCTTTGCTTATCATGTTCTTAGTTAGTAGATACATAGTTGCTTCCTTTGTACTTGTAAACTAGGAATATGTAGAGACTGTTTAATGATCAGAAGCATCCTGTTTTTTCCTATCATTCTGTCATTCTTCTGGAGTTGGATATGGGTTTTGTAAATATACTTGTAATCAATAGAAACACCGACTTTACCCCCCTCCAAAAAAAATAGTAGGGGAGCGGGCGGGGGATAGAAAGTTCTTGTTTGTAGTTTTGCATCTTACCATCCCTCCATGCACATGATTCCCATTCTGTTGTTATCACTATGTTATTTAGGACATCTTTGAATGCCATTCTAAACATGCTGAAAACTACCTCTGCACTGAGCTATGACGTTTAACAGGTTTGACAGACCCTCATGTTGACACCTTTGTTCTATTTCTTTTCTCCATATTAGATAGTATTCCACTTCAATGTTGTATTTTTTATTGATTTTCCCTAGATAGGAACCTTTTTTTCACTCCATTTATTCATTTTGGGCTTTTTAGAATTTCCTGGTATGTTATCTCTCTGCCTCTAGTTTATAAAATTAAGTACATGAATCTATTATCTTTTCTTTTTGTAAAGATGTGTGCTTTGTCAATCCCTCATATCATATTATGGTTGGTATTTATCTGAGCTAATCAAAGTCTTTTGACAGACCACATGTATCATTCTTAGTGTTTTGAATATTTGGTCCATTTCTTGTTTCAAAGGTCTGCTGTATGGTTTTGACAGAGGTTGAGTTAAAGAGAAAATAACCTCTTGCACAAAAATAACTGTATTTATTTATCAGAGAAGAGAAATTCATCCTTTCACTCACTCATGCGATGTTCTTTGTTGTCTTACTAGGATCTGAACAAGTAATGCTTAAACAGCACTTTTCATTGCCTGTGCAGGTTTTAAGAAAGGATCACGTTGCTGCAGGCCTCTGTTGTATTCAACTCTTTCTCAATTCAACTCACCAAGAACAAGCACTTAAGCATCTGGAGCATGCAAAGGTTGTATTTTTTTCCATAAAGATCACTGTTTTGCTATACCCCTAAGTTAGTTGAAGCATAAAATATGAACTTGTGATTTGTTGTTGTATTTTATTGCTAGTTATCTAAATAAATACTGTGCTTATAAAATAAAAATTATCTTAGGAAATGCCAATTTGTCAGGATTGCATCCATATGTGGTGTTACTGTTATATTTTTAAGAGTCTTGATAATAGTGTTGTAACACTTGAAAAACTCATATAAATCAATCTTCCACAGAGTATCTGAGACGGGCGGATGAGTTTTGGGGATGGCTAATTTTTTTTCCCAAATTTTAGGGATGGTGAGGGGACAGCTATTAACATGATATATGAAATTGATATTTAAAAACTTAATTACAAAAAATAGTATAAATTGTTGCAGCTTATCATTAATGCTAAATTATTGGCTTCAGGTATAGGGATTTGGGTAATGTTGGTATGGTGTTTTTTCGGGATCAAATATGTTGTGTGTATGTCCATACAAAAACTTTTCAAAAATCATAAATATATACATTTTTTAGCCTTAAAACAAGAATTAACTTCGATAGTCACATAACATACATATAATATATCAATATGTAACTTAAAATATAAATTATATAAGATCTTATATACATATTTAACTTCAGATAACCCCCAAAACATTTTTGTAACCTCAATCTAAGTTACTGGGTTCTTTGATTTTGCCCCATATTTTGCAAAAAATTGATCTTGGTTCAGGTTTGGGTCGAGAATGGCCTGGGGGGGGAGTGGTGGTGGTGGGGAGCGTTTCTGCAGGGGCTTGGGCTGGACCTTGGGCGAACCCTAGGCCATCCTAACAAAAATACTTGAAAGAAATGCCTAAAACATTCTAAATATCATTGAATGGTTCAGTGCACACTATGAGCTGCTCCTATCATGCTTCAGCTGCAATCTCCCTTCTGTTTGTGGTCCTTGTGGTGTTTACTCCTCTGGCTAGTGCAGTTGCCCAATTGCCATGTTTACCATGCGAGAGCAATTTAGGCTTGATGCAGGTTGCTCCCTTCCTTCTTGTCTCAGTTTGTTTTGTAGTTGATTGAAACAACAATAGATGGTGGAAGAGGAGATGCATAAAAGAAAAGAAAAAAGCAGAATTATATGAATGAGCTCTTTCTTTTGCAAAGTGAAAATTGTCGAGGAGACATGGCAGTGTGTAGAAGGGTGATGGTAGCTTGGAGAGGGTGCTATTGTGATGTGCATGACTCATCATTTTTAGAACACTAAAAATATGGGTGAGAAGTAAGTATCTTTTTTGCCATAGAAATATAGGCTTTTGTTTTCTTGCTACATACCCTGAGTTAAACACTCAGGGACTGCAAAAAAAAGTGTTAAGTGTAGATTCTGGTTACATATGGTTCACCAGATCCATCATAAAGACATGAAACTATCACATATAATTAAAAGATCTTCTATTATATTATCTTCCTTAGTTGGTATGTAAAGATACATTAAAAGACAGGTGTATGCACAAAAAGAGACTTTCAAACCTTCAATATCCTTGACTTAGAAACCAAACAAAGAGGCCTATACATAATTGATATTTCTATCCAATTCTTCATTACAGGATGAAGCATAACATTTCAGAAAGGCCAGCTCCATATTGATAGATAATTTAACATTCAATGGGGCAGCCAATTTAATTAAACCCTTTTGTAGTTTGCCAATTGCAGCCAAGAAATGGTGAATATGGTTCAGATAATATTCATGAAAGGCCTTGTTTTGGTTATTCACCTAAGATGTCGTTGTGCAACATGAAGGCTTTTGAATGGTATTGAGAGCATGGTGGCATAGCTAGGCATCTGAGCCATGTTGAAGCCGTTACACTTGCCAATCACCTAGCTAGCATCTAGGAGAAGAGAACCCATAACCTCCCTTAGACCCATTTAAGGCATACTCTCCATGTTATTCTCTAATCCCCACATTTTGAGCATAAAAAAGTGGATGTTCGAGTTGGAGATTTCTCTCTTCATGTACTCTACAAAATTTTCCGCCACCCTATTGGCATCCTTTGACTCTGTGAGATTCCTTATAATCTGCTCCATCTCATACCTTGCCCTTTTCTTACCTTTCTTGCTATTCTTTGCACTTACCATTCCTGAATGGGATATCAAAAAGTTGAAGCAAAAAAAACATGAGTTTTACATAAATAAGAATCCAACAGTGAGAAGTTGAGCAAGGTAATCATGGTGCTTTGTAAGACTTGTCCCTTTACTCATCTGCTAGCCATCTTGCACATTAGGTAGGGTGATTACTTTGTATGCCTATAAATTCATATCCCTTGATGACCACAAGTCGTTGTGAAATTAATGTTTTGCCATCATTAAATATGAGAGTTGGTAGGACTTGAGCCACCTTTTGGGGAGATAGCATGCCAGCTGTCATTACACATATGCCTCATGTCATCAATTCTCCATTGTTGTGGCACATGTTACAAGCACCTCATCAGGCAACAAAAAGATGGGCTTTGATTATTATGGTTGCCCGAACTGCTACTATTATTCATAGAATATAGTTTATAAATAATATATTGTATTTTAATTATATATTATGATATTTTATGTAATATAATTTCTAAATATAAATATTGTATAATATTATAAAATTATATATTTTATATAATAATATTGTATATTTATATAGTTTTCAAATTTATGTGTACTATACTCCGCCATGCCTTTTGATTTTTCAGCAGAGATTTTCCCTTGGCATGAATTTCAAGGGTTTCTTAGTGATTTTTAGGAATCTTTGCTTTGTGCTCCTTTTGGTTGGTGATCATGAATATTTGCACACCATGAGATTGGGATCATGGCCACCATAAGGGTTTTGCTTTTTTTCATTTTTTGCAAGTAGAAGACACAAAGAAAGCCATTAGAGAGCTAGATGGAAAGATAATAGAAGAAAAAAATATCAACGGGTTTTTCTTCTCTCAAAGCTGTGTATGCAAGCCCTACAAATGTTTCTCCCCATTGTGCATGGCTTGTGGATAATTTTTAGGACATATAGATGGATGCATGCCCTAGCAAGAAACCTTTGGATGAAGAAACCATGATTGTTTATTCATATATTTTGACCTCCAATGATGTTAATATCTCTTCTTCATCAATGGGTATTGACAGTACGACCTGGGATGAGGGCTTTCTTGAGAGGAATTGACCCACCTCCATGGATCCCAAGAATGTTAGGGCTCCATGTAATGTTCTTGTGAATATGACTGCAAATATTTTTGAAACTTTCTACAAATATTATTTAAATCAGCTGCTCTCATGTGCCTTCTAATGTCATGACCAAATATTTAGGGTAAATAATTGACACACCAAACAAACCCTAAATTTGTATCAATGTTTACCTGCAACATTAACAACTGGAAAAAATGTAAAATTGGACCTTATGAAACCCTAGGTTATGTTTACATTTACACAACTTTAATATACCATTATTAGGCCCTAAAAGGGAAAACCCTAATATGTTCTACTCGAATCTAGCAAACCCACAAAAATCCCATTTCATTTATGCATTTACATTTATAACCCATATCAAAATCAGATCCATAATGGTGTATTTGTATTAAATAGGTTGGAAATGCTTTTACAAAATGCTACTACCACAACAATTTATGATTGGAATACAACAACTACAATGAAACTAAGAACAACAACTCACTAGTCATAACAATAAATTCTAACTACTCTACTTAATCTGCAATGTTAAATGGGACTGTAAAATGTTACAATATGCTGCTTCAACAACTATGGCAAAGTAAAACATAAATGTTTAGATCCACACCAATTGTAAGTCTCATGTAGACTCTCTATTGCCACTATTTGGCATCATTAAAATCCAATATGACCTTTGGGTGAGATCATTCTTTTGGCCAAGAGGGTTTTCATCCCTTGGCACATGAGATCTTCAAGGTTTTCATCCTTCCACTTTGTTGTACCCAAAACCAAAATTTTTTGCTTCACTAAGGCATTTTGCTTAATTGAGTCATATTCTTGTTTGAGTGTTGTCAAATGGTCGTTTTTGGGGTTTTCGAATATGGAGTTGGTGTCAGTACTATGTCAGTCTGTTACTGGAGAGATTTAAGAAAAGTGAAAATTTGAACGAAAATCATCAAAATTTTCTCTGGAGAGGGAGCACATTCTCAAATAGGCGCCCTATCTTAGGGGCCCAAATCCCGCTTTTTAGGTTTGTCACCCCGCCAGACATTTATCCCAAGATCACGCCGCCTTCGCGAAGTTGAGCCTGTACGGGCTCCGCCAGACGGACTCGCTTTTGTTCGAAAGTTACTTGAGAATACAACGCGAAATTGAGGCTAAAGTAAGAATTGACTAACATCGAGAAAGTGCCGCAATTTTCAGCCATGCTTCATCTTTTTGAGGTGCAAATGTAGGTTTTTGGCTAAATGCCACGCAAGATGTTTATCTCACATTTGTTCAAGCTTCGCGATGCATCCGTTAGTGGGTAAATCTGAGTTGCTGAAGTGCCTGAACCTGAGGTCAAACGTGGGGTCAAATCTAGTCAAAGTATCGAGAAAAGCAAAAGAGCAACAGAAAGGCCTAAGCTTTCGTGCCTTTAATGCCTTCTTTCTAATAATTTCGAGATTCACTGCGTCCGTGTTACGCTCAAATTTTCCATGTTTTTGTCTCCTCGCCGGGATCGTAAGATGACTCAAGAGTTTGCAAATGAGGTTTTATATTATTTTGTCGCTTCCAGAAATGGCTTAGTGGAAATGAAAAAGAGTACCCAGCAGCGCCCCGCTTTTCACCCCTCGCATGACGCTTTTTGGGGAAATGTGCCTGGTAAACCGGGCCGCGTAATGAGGCTACCCAGTTGAACCTCGGTGATCCAAATTCGAAGTTGGTAAAACATAAGTTATGAAGGAATTATTTTTCCCTTTGTACGAAATACAGAAGTCAAAATTTGACTAAGTCTGAGAAAAAGAGCAGCTTTTGAAAAAGGCGCTTGGATTTTTGAGCCTTTAGATGTCAATTTTATGGCTCTGGTACCAAGATATCTTTGATCGCTTTACTCACCGCGAATGCACCCCGGCCGCCTAGCTTAACGAGAAGTCACCAACCAAAGACGAGGATGAACAGAGGTCCCGATACAGAGGTTTTAGAGCTTAAATTTTCATGAAATTTGGCTAAGTCCTGAATTCACCTTAAGATTCAAATTCTGAATTTTCAAAGGAGTTGAATGGGACGCTTTAATCACCGAGTCTGATCGCAGCTAGACTAAACCATTTCCTCGGGTTGTCATCTTCTACCATATATTGGCATGTGGAGGATCTTCAAATTTTGCATGTCGAGTTAACTAGTTTGCATGTTCGGGCTTAACTATCTTGCATGTTGAGTTAACTTGATTGCATGTCCACTAAACCAAGATATCGCTGAATGTCAACTGGAGTTCACATGCATGGCGAATTTGGTTGCAATTATGAAGTTTTAGTGAAGATGGCGCTTCATTGAGTGTCAACTGAAGTTCAAGAAGGGACGCCATATTTTGATGAAGCATTAATTTGTGAAGTAAGGTGCATTTGAGTGTTAACTTCAGTTATGAAAAGGGTCGCCATTTTTAGATATTTATGATGAAGCATTAATTTGTGAAGCTACGCACTTTTCAAGGAATGGCAACTTTAGTTCCAAAAGGGTTGTTATTTTTAGAATTAAATTGAAACATAAGTGTGAAGTTGGCGCACTTCTTGAAGGCCAACTGAAGTCATGAAAGGGTCCCTATTTTTAGAATATTTATTGCATGAATGTGGCGAATTCTTAAGATTGTTAACTTCACTTATCAAAAGGGTCGCCTTAGTTCAAGTTTGTGAATCTAAAGCAAGTTTGAAGATGGCAAATTTATTATAGGAGTTCCAAAAAGGGTTGCTATTTTTAGAATTGAAGCATAAGTGTGAAGTTGGCAAATTCATTCACTTCTTGAATGTCAACTGAAGTCTTGAAAGGGTTGCTATTTTTAGATTTAAAGCATGAAGATGGCGAATTCAACAAGGAATGTTAACTGAAGTTTAACTCGCATGAGGCTTTAAATAAGTTTGCAACTGAAGATTGAAAGGGAAACCCTAAAGCATGGTGCTTTATTTAGCTTGTTCGAGTTTCAGTTAACTGTAATGAGGTCCAATTAGAAGCCAAGCGCCATTTTTCAGCTTTAGTGCCTTAAGTAAATTTCATAAATATATTTCAGCAATGATATTCCATTATTTCATATCTTTTAGTTCGTTCTGATTCTTTCTTGAAAGCAAAATCCAGCAAGCTTTTGGCGGTGTTAGTTGTGTCAGACCAAACGCTCTTCTGGCAGCAACGCGATTCGCATTGTTCAAGAAAGAAGATTCCATTTTATTTTCACTTTGCATGCGTGTTTCATCAAGTTCCTAAAGAAGATTGGAAAATTTTTCAGAAGTAGAACAAGCAAAACTTTCTATCTTCTGTCTTATTTCTTCTATTTCTCATCTTAGGTACTTTCTTCACATGTCAAAGAACCCAACAAATATTCAATTTGGACCATCCTGGTTCGTGATACTTCAAAGATTTGCAAAGAAACCCACGCTCTAGATTTTTGAGAAAATTGCCCTGTAGCCTTCATTCTGAAGCTCTGTGCTTTTTCCCGAGAATTTCTTTGCATGTGGGCCAAAATCACATATTTTTGAAAATCTAATCATCTGGGTTTGTTCAGAATTCCGTTGTGCATAAAACCCATGTTCCAGATTTTCTCAAGAAAAATTGCCCCGAGAAGCTCTAAAAACCCCTGCAGTTCTCGACTGAAAAGTCTTTGCATGTTAGGCTAAACGGCATTTTTTCACAATTTTGACGTTGTGGGTTGTCTTGGAATCATTTTCTAGACAAAACCCATGTCTCATAATTTTTGGTGAAAATTATCCTCCGACAGGGTATTTTTAGCCTCACCAGGAGCCATTGTTAGCCTCTTCAGAAAGTTGTCAGAACATAGCCGTGTTCACAGTCAACGGGCAAGTTTTTCAGAAGGCGGTTCAACTAGACTCAATTCAAGACCAAATCGGTTTTAATTTAGGTTTTCATCAGAGCAGCTAACAATGAAGCATTAGGCTGCAAAAGAAACAGAGATCACTTCATTTACGGAGCCGCCAAAGTCACTCAGATCTTGTGCCATTATCTTCATGAAAATGGTACATACGCTGATCTCAAGGTTGTACAAACTGAGTTTCAGAAGCATGTTTATGATATCTTGATGGAGGTTATGATCACATTTTTCAGTAAATTTCAGCGAGTTTCAAGGAGACTGAAAATGTCAAAGAATGTATGCATACAGTCAAAGAAGGCGACAGAGAATTGAAGAAGCAGATTATTATTTTTGGACAGCGTCAGAGTGACGGAAGACAAAGTAATTAATGAGTTCTTGGTCGAAGTGTTAGACCAAGTTGACATGGAGTGATCTGCCGCTTGAACTCCTCGAAGCACTTCGAAAGTGTTGAGTCATGAGCAGTAGCTAACTCCGGGACTCTTCGCCTTGAGTTTACTTGCTGACTTAACACATGCTTATCTCTGGCCCTTGGAATTATCAACACCTGAGTTAGGTTAGGTTTCCAGCTAATCCTAAGGTAGTGGCTAATCCTTTTGCTTTAAATAAGGATCGCATGCTTGCACATGGTCCATTTAGGTTATTTGTAAATTTGCTAATCGATGGTAGCTTCTTCAGCTTAACCTGTGATAGTTTACTTCATTAGGCTTTATGATATCTGCATTGTAAGAATCAGATGAACTCAAGGTGTATTTTTAGGTTACCTACACCTCGATGTATATAAACAAGAGTTTTTGCCTCATTTGTAATTAATTGTATTTAGGTGAGAGAATTATATGCTGCTACCACCGCCCTCAATATTGCTCTTTTGGTATTTGTTCATGTCTTCATTACGCATTAATTGTTATGCCAGCTACAGGCTCACGCACTGTGATGGTGGATTTTCTGCCTTGTGAATCTTTTTATCATTAGCGATTAAGCGCGAAAACACATAGGGTTTCGTGAGATTGTGATGATAAAATCGTTTTGTGAAGTCTTTACTACTTTCAATCAAGTGTTATGCCACATAGGGTTCCATAAGATTGGCGTGGTAAATTCCTCCCATAGTTAGATAAATCTGTTTGAACATCTTTATCATTGAGGTCAATTGTTATGCCACATAGGGTTTCGAGAGATTGAGATGATAAATCTGTTTTGTGTTAATTTACCATTGTGATCAATCGTTATGCCACATAGGGCTTCGAGAAATTACGGTGATAAATCTGTTTTGTGAATCTTTATCATTATAGTCAAAGGTTATGCCACATAGGGTTTCATGAGGTTGTGATGATAAAGGCTGTTTTGTGAAGACTTTACTATTTCGATCAAATGTTATGCCACACAGGGTTCCATAAGGTTGTCTTGGTAAATTCTTAAATCTGTTTTGTGCCCAATAAGCTTGTTTAGATTGAGATGATAGTTGCGCCACCTTGCCTTCAAGTAGAGAATCTAAACTCGTTTATCGTCCAATAGTCATCCCTGCTCCATTTCCTCATGCTCTGTTTTCTTGAGGAAACTGGATAGATTTAAAGCAGTTAGCTTAGTTGTAGTTAATGATCTGCGAAACCAGAAAATCCTTAGCTGCAACGTTCTTGGTTTTCTTAACCTTGTGCCTCTTCCAGCTGAGAACAAAAAGATAGGACTTAGATTACTTTTCTTTTCCATGCATTCCAGCACAACGAGGGAGCCCCTCCTAATTCTGAAGAGCACCCATTACAGAGGTACATAGCTGTCCTGCATAAACCTCAAGACTCCGTGAGGTGTTAGATTTCCACGCCAACACACTTCCAACAACTCTACGGGTTTTGGTCCTTGAATCCAAGCGTTCAAAATGGTTTTAGAGTTAGGGTTTTTGAATATTTTCATAGTGTTCTTCTTTTTTAACTTTGAATCCTTAATACCCATAGAAAGAATGTTGAAACTTGCGTTAAATGCCAATTTCACACAATTGGTATGTGATAGAGAGAACCTATACCTAATGGCATTGTTTTTCCCTTAAATCATGCTTGAAATTACAACATGCGTGCTTGGATTTATCTAAGAGGCATGGGGAAAGTTTCTTGCAACTTGCAATGTCCTCTACAATAATGGCGGGAGGTCTCATAGGTTTGAAACCCTATCTACCTTAGTAATGGCAGTCGTAGTCACCTTCTTTTATTTGCATCGTTGGATGTACATGTGGATTTGTGCCCTAATATTAAATAATGTTTCCTGCACAAACTCTTTCTAGAAGTTGCCACTTAAGATTAGAGCATTAATGGTGCCTCTAAGACAAGTTAGGAGGTAGGTGAGATGATTAGTGCAAATAGGTGGGAGTTTTAGAGTTTAGGGGTCAAAGGTAACCTCATGACACATATCATTGGTTGGGGATTGGAGCTTGGGTAGGAGACATGTTGGGAAAGTCAAGTCTAGAACTTCAACAAGGCAAGGGAAATTAATGGGGAATGGATGTTAGGTATGCTTGGATGAGGAAGTCTATCAAGCATAAGGAAAAGTGGAGTTGAGCGGAGAGGCATGCTAGGATGTTGAAGTTTAAAAGCTTGGTAGGGATCAAGGAAAGGTTAGACTTGGACGAGAAGACATTCTTGGAGAAGGAACTTTGAACCTTTGACAATTAACAAATACTTGTAATGTTGGGTGTGTCTCCTTATAGAATTTGGGGACCTTAGGCCAACACAATGGGAAATAAGAACATACATACAAAATTGAACCAGGGGAGATGCAAAAAATAGGAAATAGGTATTTTGGTCTATAACATAAGCTATTATAAAATGAGGAATGACATTTTAGGGGTGCATCTTATTTGGATGACATGACAAACCCTAGCTCGGGGGTTTCTCAAGTTGGCTTGAAGGGCATGGCCAAAATATTCCAAAAATTAGTATGGATTCAAGGAGTTTTTGGATGGCCATGCTCTCATTTGCATATTCCATAGTGATTGGCCAAAGTTAACCAAACCCCATGAGTGGATTTTTGATTCATGGAAAAATCTCTTGGTATGAAATTTTTTTATTTCCTTGTGCTAGAGGATTTTAAATTTTAGAATTTGATCCTGTTAGGGAGAAAGAGTAAATAATGGGATTTGAAGGGTCATATTTTATACATAAGACCTTGGTTTCCGTCCTTTGATCTCAAAAATGATTTTGTCTCTCGTGGTCTTCTATGGATTCGTTTGCCCTATTTACCTCTCCAATATAGGGGTCCCTTGAGGTTGGCTACTGTTGAATATATTGTCATTGATGTCACAAAAAATCAAAGTTATTTATACATCTGGAAAATATGCACTTCATACCATGGTTTATGCATATTACATGACGCCCAAACAAAGGAATTCAAAAATAACCTATGTGGCCGACCCATGAAGGAAGAAGATTAAAACATAAGCAAATTAAATATGAAAGACATGCTGGCCGACTACATCAGCAGAGCTGGAATTTAAAGACTAAGCCGGACATATTCATATTCATCGCCCAAGCTAGTATTAAAGATAGAAAATTATTTAAAAGAGATGCGATGAGATTAAAGCAAACAAAAGGCGCAATCTATTAAAAAGTCAGCCTTTAAAAGTTTAAGACTTATTTAAGAAGAGGCATTTTATGATTTCAAAGGGATACAACTATTCAAATGGACATAACCCTCATAAAGGACACATCTCTTGGCATATAGAGGTATAAATATAAGGAAAAGATGGAGTCAAAATAAACCAAGCAATTCAACGAATATTTTCAGAATATAAAGAAGGATATCAGCAGAAAAATGAAAAGTAATTCTGATTTATATTGAAGACATTTATGCAATAAAAGGAAAGAATCTATGCTAGTGAAATGAACTAAATATTCAGATTTGAGAAGGAAGAAATTAATGATTAATTCAGACTTGTGAGGACTGTGAAAGTATCTATAATTTGACCAGATTTATGTTTAAAGGAATATCTTATCAGCATTGAAAGACTAATAGGTTGAAGCCTATCAATTAAGAGGTTGTAGCCTTTACCTGGGTTGGAGCCTATATTTGTGTCAAGTAGAGATTGGAGTCTCTAGTAGGTTGGAGCCTACAAGAAAAGGAATATATATATAAAAGCAAAATTGTGCAGTGTTTTTCTCCTGAAAGGGTTTTCCATGTAAAACGCGTGTTCTCATTGTGTACTTAATTGCTTAATCTTGCATATGAGTAGCTGATATAATTATTTTGATTTTGAAAAGTAAAGGATGTATCATATTGTGCTCAACAACTACTATTTCAAAAACTTTTGGAAAATTGGTTTGCTTGACATGTACCACCTATGCCTGGTTATATGTAGAATCAAACCTTGCTAATGAGCTTCTTGAAGAAATTACTTTGATTGTAGGGGATAGGGAATGGAGGTACACCATGGATTATGAGAAGTTAAGTTTTAGATGCAAAAGTTGCTATGCTTGCGGGCATTGTGCCTTAGAATGTGGTAGAATGAGTATTGTTAATTCCTTGCCTAAGGGGCATAAAAATCCTATGAGGTAGGATTGAGCAAAATCCCACCATCATTTGATTATTTGTTAGGTTCAGGATAAATATGAACCTATGGCGACCTGTTCGGATTTGACCTCCTTAGAAGTGAAGGCTAATGTTTTGACTTCTTGTTCAAGCAGGCTTGACTCTATGGTTCTTTTCAATACATTAGAAAGTGAGGAGACGGTTCAAAATCCTATAAGATAAAAAACTTGTTGTCAAATTTAGAATGTGCCAAGGATTTACTTAGTGGTTTTTTAGAGATTTGTCTAATGCCTCTCTAGAGTTCCATAATATAGAGGGCCCTCTAAAGTTTTCTCCACAAGAGTTGGATTGGATATATCATATAAGTGGAAAAAAGGAAAAAGAGGAACTCACTCTCACAAAGCAATAGTATTCATTTGATGATCCAAAGATCTGCAATACATTGTAGATTGGCTGAGGACTCTGTTCCTTGATTTTGTCAGATTTGGGGGTGGGGTGTTGATAATTTGTAATGTGAGTGATGTTCACAATGTATTATGGTCTTTATAAATTGATAGTATAGAAGGGATAGATATTAAATCTTATATGGATCTCTTTTAACTCAATGTTTAAGAATCCGATATTCAATGCCATATTTTTTGTGGCTCTTGGGTGCCTAACCTAGATTTATTAACAATTTTATCTTTTTAATGTATATATTGTACAGTTGTACCAGAACCCAAACTTGGCAAAAAAATCGGCTGTACTGTGAACCCAAACCTGGAGAGAAAAACTGCCATATTATGAACCCAAACTTCAAACTCGAACCCGAACCGGCAACTTAGACCTCACTATATGTGTGTTAAGAAAACCACATACTGCATACATTTACAGGGTAAATCATACA
>VDFB02382002.1:0-31957 GCA_007258455.2 Sequoia sempervirens | reverse complement strand
GGAATTGTCGAGGACAAACCTTCTTGTTGTAACTACGCTTGAGGCGATTTTGGTATGCTTGCAGATGATCATAGGCTTTTATTCTTCGTTCATCTAGTAATTCCAGCTGTGCAAGCTGTGCAACACGAGCATCCTCTTCGCTAATAAGGTTCTTCAGAGAGATTCTCAATGATGGAAGTTCAACTTTGATTGGCAAGATGGCTTTAGCACCATACACTAAAGAGTAGGGGTGGCACCTGTCGAGGTGCGGATGGATGTGTGATATGCCCAGAGGGTAGGATGAATATGGAGGTGCCAATCTCATCCAGTGTTATTGACAACCTTTTTGAGAATACGGATAAGGGTTTTGTTGGTCACTTCTGCTTGACCATTACCTTGGGGGTAATAAGGCGTTGACCCACGGTGCTGGATATGGAAGGTGTCACAGAGGTGTTTCATGGCCTTGTATTTGAAGGGTTTTCTGTTGTCGGAGAGGATGGTGGACGGGATACCATATCTGCAGAGAATATGGTAAAGGATGAATTTGGAAATCTGAGTACCGGTGATCTGTGAAAGAGGCATCGCTTCCACCCACTTGGTGAAGTACTCAGTGGCGGTAATTATGAATGTATGGCCGTCGGATGATGGTGGGTAAATCTTGCCAATCAAGTCGAAACCCCATTGAGAAAACGGCCATGGTGCCCGGAAGGGCTGAAGATCTTGTGCTGGGGCGTGAATTAAATTTGCATGTTGTTGGCATGGAAGACACTTCTTCACAAACTCGCAAGCATCGTGTTCCAATGTAGGCCAATAATATCCAGCTCGTAGGATCCTTTTGGCCAGAGCCATACCATTTGAATGTGCTCCACAAACAACCGCCATAAAAATTCGCTAGTGCGGCACAGCTCGGGTCTCATCTGCATTCTGGCGAGGATTCCATCACACCGCTGACGGCTAAAGCGTATCACCGATGATGACGTATCGAGAAGAGAGATGAATGAAGGATTTGCGTTGGTTACGTGAAAGGTTTGGGGGTATAATGTTATCACGGAGGTAGGTATAGATGTCTTGGTACCATGGGGAGGTGGGACCTACAATTTTGCACACCGGCGTCAATCTCTTGATAATACATGGTGGGATTGGAAAGTTGCCCCACAAGCAACCTCACAGCCTATTCGTCTTTGGGCATGTCCGCCAGGGAGCCAACAGTGGCCATTAAGCATCACCGCTTTGTTTCGCACCTTGGGAACTGCTCAAATTGTATAGAGGTGAAATATTTCTTGGAAATCATCCACCATGCACTTGTAGGAATGTACTATCATCCTTGGTTAGGAACTCATCATTAACTTGTCTAATGACTAGCAAAGAATCACCAAAGACTTTCAATTGGGTTATGTGCCACTGTTTTGCAATTTTGAGGCCGGTGAGGAGAGCTTCGTATTCTGCCATATTGTTGGTACATGGGAATGTTATCTTGAATGACTTGGGAATGTAGTCACCCTGAGGGGTAACTAATAAAATTCCTGCCCCCGATCCATTGTGTATATGATCCATCAAAACACAGTGTCCACGTGGAGGTCTCATCAACGGAGAAGACTTCTTCATCAGGGAATTTTGTGATCAATGGATGAGTATCAACTAAAGGAGCTTCTACTAACTGATCTGCGATTATCTATCCTTTAATAGCCTTGCGGTCCACATATTTTATGTTGAATTCACTGAGGAGCATGACCCACTTAGCCATGCGGCCAGTTAGAGTGGTTCTAGATAACAGATACTTCAATGGATCAATTTTGGCAATTAATTTAACCAGATGGCTAAGCATGTAATGCCTAAGCTTCTGTGTGCTGAAGATGAGTGTAAGGCAGGCTTTTTCCATGGGGGAGTAGTTTAACTCGTAGCCAACCAATGTCCGACTGATGTAGTAGATTGCCTTCTCTTTCGACGACTCGTCATGTTGTGCCAACAATGCCCCTAGTGCGACTGAAGTGGCAGAGATGTAAAACAAGAGGGGTTTGCTGAGAATAGGTGGCATCAATATCGGGGGATGGGCTAAATATTCCTTAATATTATCGAATCCCATCTGACATTGTTGGTTCCATCAGAAGGTGGAATCTTTTTTCAAAAGATGAGTGAATGGCTGACACTTATCTGCCAGCTGGGATATGAACTGATGGATGGACTGCATCTTCCCCTGGAGGATTCTTAACTGTTTGAGATTGCATGGAGGTGGCATGTCCAAGATAGCCTTTACCTTGGCGGGATCAACCTCAATGCCCCTGCGAGAGACTATGAAACCCAGCAACTTTCCTGAAGTGACCCCAAAAATACACTTTTTTGGATTCAGCCGCAACTTGTAATGCTCTAACCGCTCAAATATCTTTTTTAGGATGGCAGGATGTTCTGCTCGTGTTCTGGATTTTCCTAATAGGTCATCGACATAGTCCTCTGTGATGATGTGTATGAGGTCATGGAAGATGACCGTCATTGCCCTCTGATATGTTGCCCCCGCATTTTTGAGACCAAAGGGCATAACATTGTGACAAAAAGTGCCCCAAGGTGTTGTGAAGGCAGTCTTATGTTGATCCTCAGGTGTGATTCAGATATGGTTATACCCGGAGAAGCCATCCATAAGAGATAACATCTCATGTCCTGCTGTCAGGTCGACCAACATGTCAATGTTAGGCAGGGGGAAGTCATCTTTTGGGCAGGCTTTGTTAAGATCCCTGAAGTCTGTGCAGATGTGAATGTCTCCATTTGGTTTGGCAACCTGTACTATATTGGAGATCCACTCAGAGTAGTCAATCGGTCTAATAAAACCCACTTCTAGCAACTTATCCAATTCCTTCTTAACTAGCAACGCGACTTGCGGATGCATCTTGCGGAGCTTTTGTTTGACAGGCTTGGCGTCATGGCGAATGTCTAAGTGATGAACCACTAGGGGGGGTCTAAGCCTAGCATGTCTGAGTATGACCAAGCAAAGTTAATGATTCCCTCTTGGAGTAGCTGCACGATGACCGAATATTCTTGCTCTGAGAGTGACTTAGCTACATAGGTGATTTTAGGACTTTCAGCAGTTCCCAGATTGACTTCTTGAGTCTCTTCAATCAGAATAGATGATCGAGTAGATAACTAAGTTCCCATAAGGGGAAGATGAACATCTCCATCTAGTGCCTCTTCGAGGTTTTTTCCATCAGATGCGTCCTTTATTTTTACTTTTTCAAGGTCAAGAAGTGCCTCAAGGAGGTTTTCACTAGATTGCTGCTTGTCACTTTTCTTATTCTTATTTTTGCGACTGGAGTGTTCATCCTCCCCCAATCCCATAAGGTTGACATATGTATCCGCAGACATACTGACAGGTGTGATATTACGTAGGTCCCAATCAATAAGCTCAGGGTGACAAAGGGATAGGCTAATAGTGCAGATGGATAGGCATTCGAACATGGATGATAGGTCGGTGTGATTGATGTCACCGTACGCATGTATGATGGATTCTTCCTCGGGTATGTCTTCCAATGAGCCCTTGTCCACAGCGACACTATTGGAAGCATTAGACGATGTTTCAGGACCTTTCTATTTTCTGTCATACCCAATGCCCATGTTTTTTGGTAGCTGAGACATATCAATGGGTTGCAATCGCCCTTGTTCTTCTTTTCTTAGGCCCCTGCCTTGATAGTTATGCTTTTCCATGAACTTTGTTGGCCAGGGGTACTTTTCTTGAAAGTATTCCTTGAGAGGAGTTTCCGGCTGGGGTTCTTCTTGGTAAACCCATTGGCTTATGTCCTCTTCTGGTGCATCTATCTTGATACTTGGGGATCTGAAAGTGGTGGTAGGGATGTTTTTACCACTAAAGGTAACAGTCTTGTCCTCCTTTGGGGTAGCATGCGAAGGTTGACCATACTCGTGCGGTGATGGCGGCATGGTTGCTCCATTGAGAGCAGTATGCATTTCGTATTCACCACACCTTTTGTCGATGATCTGGACTTTAGTGACTGTATGGTCAGTGGTGGAGGATGGAGTGGTTATCATGGTGGATGGTGGATTAGCGAATGATGACTGGGATGCCCCCATTTCAACCCCAGGACAATAATGTAAATGGGCAAATGACGCTTCTAGAGGGCAACAATATTTAAATGGTTGGGGGTCGGCATAGATGGTGACTTCTTGTCTGTTGACTGGGAATTTGAGGCACTGATGGTAGGTGGAGGGGACGACTTGCATAGCATGGAGCCATGGACGGGCGAGGAGGAGATTATATGGCAAGTCCAGATCAAGGACATGGCAGGTAATGTACTGAACCACCGGTCCCACTTGGACAGGAAGATTGATGATCCCAACTGAATTCCTTTCTGCATTATCATAAGCCTTAATTGTGATGATCTGATTACTTAAATCCACTTGAGTATACCACACCTGTTTTATGAATTTTAGAGTGCACAAGTTGAGGTCAGAGCCATTATCTACCAAGACTCTTTTTATTTTATGCCGGGCAACCACGACTTCAATATGTAAGGGGCGATTGTGATTAACATCAATGTTGGGCATATCATTTTGGCTGAAGTGCAGTTGGTGAGATGAAGCTAGTGTCCTACCAAGGCTTGGAACTATGTGGGATCAATGTTATTAGGCAGATGGGTTTCCTGTAGGGCTTTGTTGAGGATTTCTTGATGCACAGGGGAAGACTTAAGTAAATCCAAAATGGAGATATGTGCAGGTGTCTTTCCTAAGTGATCAAGGATGTTGTACTGGGAGGTGACAAGAGTCGGTTGGGCGGGTGCAGAGGCTGTAGGAACGGTGATGCGGGCTCGTCGTGTAGTAACAACACATTGAGGGTCTTTAGCTTTGACATGTATCATGGATACACGAGGTTCTACCTACTCAATGTAATGAATAATACCCTCGTAATTGAGAGGTACATTCTTATAGCTCACGTTATTTGTGTTATTGTTTTGAGGATTACTGTTGGAGGTGCTCGAGCCTTAGTTATGGTTTGGGAAGGCGTTTTGATAGATCTGCAATTGAGCATTGGATGACGGAGCTTGACTGGGGTCAACCTTGATATCACCTCGATCTATGAGATCTTGGACATAGTTTTTTAGACCCTGACACTTATTCAAAGAGTGTCCTTTGATTTTATGGAACTCACAATATTCATTTTCCCTGAACCATACAGGGTTAGGTTTGGATTCGTCAAGTGGCTTGGTGACAAGGTACGTGATCGGATAGTTGATCTGTAACAACTTATTGAAGACGATGCTCAGAGGTTCTCCTAGTTGAGCATACTGACGTTTAGCGTTCCCTTGGTTATTTTGAGTGGACTGTTGGGGAGGACGGGGTGTCCCTTGTGGTACAGATATGGCATTAGGTATGGATTGCTGTTGTTTCTGGGATGTGTTGGCCACGTGGACATGTTTAGTATCAGTAACACCATCATTTACTGCATTTTTGTTCTTGTTCCAAAAATGTGGCTTGTCGTTGAATGACCTTTCCTTATCTTGATTATATATTTTGATGTGCCCCTTGGCAACAAGGGAACGCTCAAGGATGGATCCCTTCTCTACTACCTCTGCGAAAGTGGTGACACAATGTAATTGGAAGTTATGAGCCATGTCGGGATGAGAGTTCTCCACGAAGAGGGTGACCATGTCCTTTTCTTTCAAAGGGGTTTTCATTCGGCTTGCTAGGGCACGCCACCTTTGGAGGTAGTTGGTAAAGGTTTCCCCTTCACACTGTTTCTCTTTGAGGAGATCCAAGGTGTCAGTATCTTTCTCCAAGTTGAAGGAGAAGTAGGAGACAAACTTTTCTGACAGGTCTGCAAAAGATTTTATGGATCCCTTTTCGAGGGTCATGAACCACCCTAGGGCGTTGCTTGCCAGACTCCGGGGGAATAGGCGTAAGAGATAGTTGTCATTGTGGATAACTTCTTGACACTGGGAGTAAAACTCCTGTAAGTGGGCCTTAGGGTCTTTGTTCCCCTTATATTTTTCAAACTTTGGCATTTCAAAATTCTTGGGGAAGGGAATCAATGAGATGGAGGGATCAAACGGATATGGGCATATATCTTCAAACTTGAATGATTGTTTGCCAGTCCCTTCCTGGAGATCTTTTAGAGCGGCTTTGATTTCTAATATGTCCGCATTGGCCGGTGTGTTGGATGGATATTGATGGTAGGACGATTGTGGATTCTAAGATGATGTTTGGAGATGGGTGTATGGATAATGAGGAGGTGGTATCCCCTGTTGATACGCCAAGGGACCTTGTTGATAAAAAGGTTGTTGTTGCGAGGCGGGATATGAATTGGTTGGGTAGTTATGGGTGGCGTACTGTTGGGAAGTATGGAGAAGGTGGTGTTGATTGGTTTGTGGCTGTTGCGAGGCCACATAGGATGGTTGTGGTTGATATTGTTGCTGATTATAATAATTGTAATGATGAGGTGGTTGTTGATGCATGGTTGGTGGCTGTGGTGGGCAAGATGGGATGTTACGTGGTGGTTGTGCTTGCGGGCGTAAGATGGATGCAAGGAATTGAGATATGGTCGGGGCTGAAGGCCGAGGTTAATTTCCTTACGGTTGATGCTGTGATGGTTGTGTTGAAAATAGGGGATTGACCAATGGTTGTTGTTGAGGTCGAGGTGCGGTTTAGCACTAGTGGGAGCATAGGATTGGGGAGGTTGTTGGGATACGAATGACGATGGTGGAAGGATGTTGGATTGGGACGGTTGTTGGGGTATGAATGACGATGGTGGAGGGATGTTGGATTGGGACGGTTGTTGGGGTACGAATGACGATGGTGGAGGATTTGTAGCCCCAGGAGGTGGGGGCAAGGAAGCGAAAGGGCTGCCCCCAATGTTGATAGGAGGCGGGTTTGAGGGGAGTGGTGCCGGTAGCATTAATGGTTGCGGTTGTGGGATGTTTTGCGGCATGCCATAGGCAAAAGGATCATTGGGATCAATGGTTTGGGGTGTTCCTGTGACCAAGATGGTGGGATGTGTGGGATTTCCAACGGGATACAGGACAGCGTTTCCGAAGTCAGGTTGATGCCAACCTTCTACGGAAGGAACGTTGGGGACATACGAGCTACTGGGGATGTCATGTGAACCTTGGGGGACATCAGATGTGGAGGTGCCATATTTGGATAAGTCGACACCGGACGGCAGCTTGACACCTTTGTCAATCAAGTGAGCCAAGATTTTGTCACCATGTCTTTCGAGAAGGCATTATGTCATTTGTGCATTAACAAGGTTGCTGAAGTGTTCCTCGAATGTGAGCTCAGGTTGATCAGCCATGTTTTCTTCCCCAGGTGGTGACGTGTTTTGACCATCCATCTTGGATTGTGATGAGGTACTGTTGTGGGGATCATGAGGGATGTTAGCACCATAGTTAGGATTTGATGAAATGTTCATTGTGTTGTTGGGATCTTGAGGATTGTTCGATTGGGCATTCAGGGCTTGTTGGTTGGCCATTTTCTTTGCCTATGATCGAGTCTGAATAGGCATGCAAGATGATGAGATGGATCAAGATATTGGAAAGACCTGGATGATGAAAGATTGATTCGATTTGATAGGAGATTAGCTGATGACGATCGGTTAGACCGACGTGGATTGATTTGATGACACTGGATTAGTCTAGGTTTTGGATTTTGATCCGGATAGATTTGATGATGTGGGGGTTGGATTGATCTGCTGATTAGGATTCATTTGATGATAAATATGATGAAGACCGAGATCCACAACTGAGTTTAAGAAGGATCCTTGGTAACACTAGGTATTGATTAAAAGGTGGATGTATGATAACGACACCGAATCCAACTTGAGATAGAAGCAGATTGATTGGGTCACAAAGGATAACTGACTTAAGATGGATAGCGATCCTAAGCCAACTAGGATGATTATGATTAGGGATGAACACCTAGGTCAACTTGGATGACAAATCCAACAGGGTTTATATGGAATAACAGAGATCAGAGATGAAAGCGGGTTCAGGATGGATGGGGAGCGTCTCAGGATGGATGAATGGCTCTCGAAACAAGAAAAAGAGTGTTCAGGATAAATGGCTCTTAGAATGAAGGGACGAAGACTCAGAACGGACATTCAAATGTTCGTTTAGGATGGTGAATGGTCGTATCGATGTTCAAAACAGAGAGACAAGGGATGCCAAGTGATCATATAGGCTGGTCAAAAGTCAGGTCCGCCACAACATTCAGACAGGTCCGCCACAGCATTAGGACAGGTCCGCCACAGCACAAGGACAAGTCCGCCAAAGCATTAGGATAGGTCCGCCACAACATAAGGACAGTTCCACCACAACATTAGGACAGGTCCGCCATAGCATAAGGACAGGTCCGCCAAAGGATAAGGACAAGTCTGCCAAAGGATAAAGACAGGTTCACCAAAGGATAAGTTTAAGCTTGATGTTTTGATAGATGGATAAGGCAAAGGACCCAAAATATAGCAATCATAAAAGATTTGGCCAAACTGATAATCATTGGTTTTTTTTGCACGAAAAGGACAATTCAAACAGCACAACCCTAAGATTAGTAGAAATGGGTATGGTCAACAAAGTCTTCTACTCTAGGATGCACATGGTTGCTAAGGAGTCCTCGATATACTCCCGGTACGTGAGGCCCAAACCGTGAACACCAACCCGTTACAAGCGTGAGTTGGGAACCTTAGCGAGATACTAAAGGCTCGGACCAACTCTTCACGTCATCTCGACGCTTCACCAATTACAACGTGGTTGGATTGAGGTACAACTTTCACTCTCCCCCCTTTATATACCCCGCTGGTACACGTGGTTGGAATCGTCCCTTGGGGTGATGAAATCCCCAAGCAGGTCCCACTAAGAAAATGAAAAAGGGGTGACTCAAAGGACTTGGAAAGCTACAATTTCTCGTCACCTAGGATTGCCAAATGGCGCAAGGGGATTGGATACGTCAAATAGCCTTCCACAAGAACGTCAAACAAGGTTTGTTGACCCCTCTAATTAAACTATGTGCCTAGTTTACCAAAAGACAATTGGAAAAAACTTAAAATTTCACCTTCAGGAGGACAGGTCTGCCACTCTGCAGGGACAAGTCTGCCACTCTGTTAGGACAAGTTCGCCACAACAGGACAGGTCCGCCACCAGAGGACAGGTCTACCATAGCAGGACAGGTCCGCCACTTTGCAGGACAGGTCAGGACAGGTACTACTCTGTAACCCGGACTTGCAAAAATGCAAAAAATAGCAAACGTGAAAGAAAGAGACCCATTTGTGGGTCCCACGGGCGTGCCAGAAATGTGATAGGTCGAATGTGAGCGTTAGAAAATGAGCAGCAAATAAAAGAGTGCAAATAAACACCAAAACAACCTACACCTCAAGATTAGCCTAAGTTGGAAACAACACAAGATAAAAGCAACAAATGGAACATTATACCTTGTCTCGAATCGATCCTTTGGTTGGCCCTTCGATCTTTGATGTGTATGCTCCTTGGATGGCACAAGATGCAAGCTAAATGATGATGTGAGGATGAGTGCAAATGGATGAAAACATGAAAATGGCTAAGTGTAGGTTGAGAAATAAAATTGCAAGAGTTTGGCTAGCAAAATGATCTCCCTCAAAATGAGAGAAAAGAGGGGGTATTTATAGAATTTTGAGAATTCCTAGAAGAAATGGACAGTTGAGATTGATCCACCAAATATCAAGATGTAGGGCTAAGGTGAGTTGAGAACTCACAAGCCCTCACATCTTGACATGTGGCATGTGATATAGCCCTAAAAGGTGAAGTGGACATGAGGTGGAAGGATGGTACATGACATGAAGGGGGTACAAAGTACCTTGGGATTGGACAAGATCTCCTCATAAAGGAGGTCCTTGTCCCCATGTGGGTGAGAGGACATGTGAGCAATTAAAAATTCCTCAAATATTCTCATGGGGAGATGGGAAAGAGTAAAGAATAAGGAGAGGACATGTGGGAAGAAGTGAAGGAATTAAAAATTCCTTTTGAGTGCCTTGGGGGATTAAAAGGTGAATTAAAAATTCACATAGGGAAGTGGAGTGCCTTGCCCAAAAGGAGAAAGCCTTTAATAAGGTTGACTTAAGGACACATGCCATAAATGGGAGGAGGATTAGGCTAGACTAACCAAATGATTAAGGTTGTGCAAGTACTTAGTTAGATGGACTGACTCATTAGAAGCAAGTGGGAGATTATGGAGGATGTGACCCTAATGATGATTAAGGGTGTGCACATGCTAACCCTAGTTAATTAGAAGAAGATGAAGTAATTAAGATGGATTAGAGACCAACTTGCAAAAGTTGGAGGATGTGACCATGAGAGAGAAAAGGGGAATTAAAAAAAATGAATTTTAATTCTAAAAAAGGAATATGACTAAATTAAATAAAATGGTATATTTATTTAATTTAGAGGAGGAAGAGGGGTAAAGTATTTATTAAATTAAATACTTTAGGACCCTTATGTAAGATTCCAGGTATTAATTAAACAAATGGTTTAATTACTATTAACAGAGGGGATGAGTAACTAGATGAATAAGGAGACGCGTTTGATCATAATGGAAGTGATCAAATTGGACGTCTACAGGTTCCACCATGGATCTGGCCATACAAACCAAATTATGCAGGCGATAATTGGGGGAGAAGGATCAGTGGTGGATACCATGGGAAGCGAAATATGAATCAACAAAGGGCAAATGGGTGGTTCGGGAAAAAGCCAAATCTGAGTTTGGATAATGATAAGCACTGGTGTCAGTTGGATATGGAGGTGATGGTGCAGACAAAGCCTGCGGGTGCTGATAAGGGAAAAGGAAAGTTGGTGCAAGAAGCAAGCACTTCAAAGGAAGGTTGCGCAAGAAACGACATATCGCCAAGTAATTTGAAGCCATCAATTTCTTTTAAGGATGATACAGTCAAAAAAACTAGGGTCTTACTCCAAGACATAGGATTGTTTATGAAATGGGGCGGGGAGCACCATAGGAGCCAAGAAGATGTTAAATGGAGCATAGAAATTTGGGGTAATAAGGTTGTTGTGAAGGCTCTGAGAAACAACTTCTATTTGGTTACCTTCCCTACACAAGGAGATAAAAACAAGGCCATAAAGTCAAGGCCCTATTTTATGGAGGGTTCACAAATGCACCTTTTCGACTGGAGTCCTAATTTTGATCTAGGGAAGGTGGAAATAGAAGAAAATTTCATTTGGATTTAGCTACACGATCTCCCATCAGAATACTGAGTGGAAGATACTCTCAAGGAAATAGGGAGGTAGCTTGGGAAGTTTAAATACCTTGACAAAGTAGAGGAGGATATAGCGAGGGGTACCTACTTTAGGCTCTGCATAGCATCTCCGCAGAGAATAGGGTTACCATCAGAAATAGAAATAGAATTGAAAGTTGGTGTCTGGAGACAGGAAGTGGTGAGGGAGGATAACTTGAGATTATGCCCTATTTGCAAATCGGTGGATCATGGTAGGGAGAAATGCTTAGCCCAGATCACAGTTAATGGAATCAATATGTATGAGGAGGAGCAAGAACTTTTAGTGGTAGGAAACAAGTATGGCTCTATGATGAGATTGCCACTTATAGATATGGAAAAAAAACTAGTAGACAACATTTAGCCTCCGAGCATAGAAATTAGGGAAGCTGGGAAGGAAACCAATCCTATGTTGAATTTACAAATAGAGGAGTGCCAGTTTGACACCGTGCAGAATCAAAAGAGCACAATAGATGAAGCTCCCATTCCCTACTGGGAGGAGCCACTCATAGATGGCGTTCCCCATTAATTAGAGTTTTAGGGGGGAACTTGGTAGAAGTGGGGGAGGTGGTGAGCCAAATGGAATCAGAAAAGGAGGAGCTTGAGGTGGTTCATGAGGGGGACTCGATCCCTGAAAAGATGGAAGAAGTGAAAGATGATGATACTCAGGAAGAGGGAAGTGTGGACGCTGAGTCAGACCGAGATGAAAGTTATGAGGAAATTGAGGAAGGAATTTTTGATGAAAGAGGAATTGAGTAGATGGAAGCAGATAGGAAGACCCCCAGAATCAGGTATGTCAGCCAGAGAGGATGCAAGTCAAATAAAGAGAAGCTAGCCTTGGTAGGGGTTGCTAAAGGTCAAACTAAATTGAGCCAAACAATTTTAAGAAACGGGAAGGAGTTGCCCCTTCCCAAGGAGCCATGAAGGTCATAAGTTGGAATGCTAGGTGATTAAATGCCCCTAGCATATGGCACCTCTTTAGACGCCAGATATATACCAACAAACCAGACTTAGTGTTTGTACATGAAACAAAATGGACCAGGGAAGAATAGGAGAAGAAGATGAGGTTTTGGAAGGGTTGGGAAGGGGTCTTTGTGGAATCAATTAGGGCTTCAGGTGGATTGGGCGTAATTTGGAATCCAACCAAGGTTGGATGTACACTCATTGTGACTAATCAAAATTCACTGACGATTTCAGTAAGGTATTTTCAAGGTGACTTGGAGATGAAAATGGTAAATGTGTATGGTCTGGTGGCAACAACTATGAAAAGAGATGTTTGGGGAATGTTAACAACTTTTCTGAAATAGTGTAAGGAGGATCGAGTCCTGGTGGGTGGAGACTTTAATGCCACACTGAACAACATAGAAAAGAAAGGTGGAATTCATAACTTAACCAAGGTACAACAGGACTTTCAATATTTCTTGGATAATAACATGTTAAGAGAAATTCAGACAAACAATGGTACGTTCACATGGACAAATAGAAGGTTGGGTCACACCGGAATTGCAGAAAAACTGGATAGGTTTCTAATTTCTAGGGATTGGTCCCAGACAGCGAGTTTGTTAGAAGCCATGATACTATCGTTCAGTGGATTAGATCACTTCCCGATCCAATTAACAATAGTTCAGGATAAATTCAATGGGGGACCACCTTTCCATTTTGAGAAAATGTGGATGCGGGATCCTAAGCTGATGGGGCTGATTTCTAAATGGTGGAAAGAATCTTGGGTAGGCAATCAATCCTTTATGTTTTCCTTCCATAAAAATCTCTCTTATATCAAAGCCAAATTGCGAATGTGGAATAAGGAACATTTCAAGAATATCTTTTAGGAGAGCGATAAGATAGAATTGGAGCTCAGGGAACTCAATGAGAAAATAATAGCACATGGCATGGGCCCGGAGGAATCCATGAAAAAAAGGAGTTGAAGAGCAAGCAAACGGAAATAATGGCCAGGACTGAATGCCATTGGAGATAAAAGTCAAGAGAATTGTGGCTACAAGAGGGGGACAGAAATACAAAGTATTTCCACAATACGACTTTGGTAAACAAAAGTAGAAATAGGATTAGTGAACTGGAGAGGGAGGATGGTTCTATAGCTAGGAGCAAGGAGGAGATAAATCAGGAAGTTGTAAGGTACTTTGAAGCTCTTTTCAAACAAGATGATCAACATGTGGGGACTGAGAGGAATGTTTTTTGGGAGGGATTCCAGCTACAATTTTAGAAGAAGATAATAGGGAGCTTTATAAGCCAACCAGTATGGAAGAGGTAAAACATGCAACCTTCCAGTTAGGTTCGGACAAGGCACCTGGGCCAGACGGTTTCCCCGCCCTCTTTTATCAAAAGTACTAGGAAATAATCAAGGACGATTTGGTCAAGGCAGTGGAGGAATCAAGGAAAAAGACAACAATGTTAGGGGTGATCAATCACACATTCATAGCGCTCATACCCAAGAAAAAGGAATCCAAGAACTTGGGGAAATATAAGCCGATCTCTTTGTGTAACACATTATACAAGATTATAACCAAAGTAATATAAAATAGGCTCAAGATGGTGATTAACAAGGTTATTTCCGAAGAGCAGAGTGGTTTCATCTTGGGAAGATCCATAGTAGAAGGCATAATAGTGGCTCATGAAACTATACACATAGCGAGGAAAATTAGGCTACCAAGCATGATACTAAAGTTAGACATCCTGAAGGCATACGATCGAGTGGACAGGCAATTCTTAGCAGAAGTTCTATCCAGATTTGGCTTTGATAAGAAATGGGTGGACTGGGTTATGAGCTGCATCATAGCTCCAAGATTTTTAGTTTTGGTTAACGGGGTAGCCCAAGGTTTCTTCAGGTCATTCCATGGAATTAGATAGGGGGATCCTTTATCCCCCTTTTTGTTTATTATCATGGTGGAGGCACTGGGGAGGAGAATTTTTTAGGCAAGGGTGGAAGGTACTTGGAAAGGCATCAAAGCGGCGCCAGGAGTGGGGCCAAGCACTCATCAACAATTCGTTGACGATACTATGATATTTGGACAAGCCACAAGGGGAGAGGCTAGGAAAATAAAAGGAGTGTTGGATGAGTACAGTAGAGCCTTAGGAAAAGTTATTAATTGGAAAAAATAAGAAGTATATTTTCTAAATGTGCAACCCAGGTTGCAAAGGGACCTCACTAGAATCTTAGGTGTATGTGTGGCCAATCTTCCCGAGAGATTTCTTGGTATGCCTCTGTTTGCAGGGGAAAATAAGAAAATATCTTGGGACAAACTCGTAGGCAGCTATAAGAAGAAGATGGAACTATGGAAGGGTAGGTGGCTAACATCTGCAAGGAGGTTACTAATGATCAAGGTAGTATTGGATGCGATACTAGTCTACTCAATGTCTTGTATGAAGATTCTGGACAGCATAGATGACCAACTTAACCAAATCATGCATAATTTCTTTTGGAATGGGCCGAATGACATGAATAAGATCCCTTTGTTAGCCTGGGATAAGGTGTGTAAACCATAGCAGTTGGGGGGAGCTAGCATTAGACAATCAAAGATCATGAACCTGGTGATGGGGGAAAAACTGGCATAGATGATGTACACCAGTAATAAAAAATGGGCCAAAATTCTAAGGAAGAAATATTTGGATTCAGAAGACCCAAATAGTATCGTAAGAACCTTAAACCCACCAAGAGGCTCTGCCATTTGGAACTTCATATGTGAGAGTAGAGATATCATAACTAAGCATGTCACATGGGAAGTGTGTAATGGTCAGAAGGCATCCTTTTGGAAAGACTCCTGGGAAGGCCATCCAAAGTTATGTGATATACCTCAAATGGAAGAGATTCAGGTAGAAGCAACCAGGGTGTGGGATTCAAGAGTGTGTGACTACAACAAGAGAACCACAAGGAATGGTGTGTGCCTTTGGGAGTGGAAGGATCCCAGCAAGCTCAACACTCCCATGGCTCAGAGAAACACTCTAACAGCAATATTAAGGGAGAGAACCTTCCCTATTGTTGAAGGAGAGGATGTGTTGAGATGGTGTGCATCTGCAGATGGGGAATACAAGGTTAAGCAATGGCCGAAGTCTCTTTTTTGGGGCAAGGAGGTACTTCCAAAAGCTAGGGTGCTTTCTTGGCTTGCCACTCAAAACAAGATTCTAACTCAGGATAGATTGGAGAGGCTAGGCATCAGGGGTCCAAATAGGTGTATTCTATGCAAAAGGCATTTGGAAAACACGGATCATCTATTGCTAACGTGTCCATACTCTGAGTACTGTTGGAAATTTGTACTAGGACAAATTGGGTTCCAAACCCCTCTTCCCCTAAGCCTACGTGAATGGTTGATTGCTTGGCCATGAAAGAATAACAAGGGTGTTTTTAGCAGTATCTAGAAAATAGTACCATCCACAGTTTTTTGGGAGCTATGGAAAGAAAGAAATAGGAGAATTTTTAAGGATCAGGCTATGAGTAGGGGAATTTTGGTGGGGAAAATTGCATGGGAAAATGTTGAGTTAGTCAATTTAGCAGCCAAAAGTCTATCTATATCAAAGAACATCTTCACCAACAAGGATATAGAGCTCACAAAGAAATTTGTTGGGTTGAGCATCCCCACAATTGTAGGCTCCACAAGTGCAATGCAGAAGTCAGAAATTAGGAGGAGGGCAGTATGGAAGAAACCAGAGAAGGGATGGGTCAAGGTTAATTTTGATGGTGCCTCCATTGGAAACCCGAGCGTGGCTAGAATTGGGTGTGTAGCAAGAAATGCAGAAGGTGAAGTGATCGATAAGAGAGAAGTATTTATTGGGAAAGCGACCAATAACCTCACTGAATTCAAAGTTTCCTTATGTGGATTAGAGATGGGTAAAGCTCTAGGAGTGTTGAAGTTGCACTTGGAAGGGGATTCACTATTAACGGTGAATGCAATCAAGTTTAACTCAACGCCCAATTGGTTGTTGCGGAGATGGTTACCCCCCATCTGGAGACTTGTCAACTCTTTCTCAGAGTTTTAGATCAGGCATGTATACCAGGAAGGCAACACAATGGCTAATGAATTGGCAAAAAAAATGGCATCAAGTACAGCAACTGGCCAAAGAAATACCGACCAAGGAAAGAATTGACTTGGAGTTGCACTTGCATGGGTGTTGAGGTTGTTGGGGAGTGGGTCTAGTGAGGTGGCTAAGGAAGGTGGCAGTGAATGATGTTCGAGGTCTGTTTCAAGCCCGTTGGTGATGGTTTGGACCATAATAGAATGGATAGTTATGAGGCTAGGCTAGATGAAAGATTGTAGTGAGTCTTGTATTGGAGGGTGCTTTAGGAGTAGTGAGGAGGTCTGGGTACAACAATTGTTCCTACAATTGATTTATTGTAAGGCTGAGCTATAACTTTGTCTTCATCTAGGAGTCATATTTTTCATCTTATCCCTAAGACAATTAATTTCCTTATCATTACTCTTGATAACCCTATTTATATTTCCTTTATCTTTATCATCTCCTAATTGAGACATCAACCTAGAGAATCTTGATTCTCATATCCTTTCATTACCTCCTCCTCTAAGATAACAACCCTTTCCTTCTAATTAGAGATACCCTTCATCAACTTATTCACTTGGGGTATAGACTCCCAATTTTAGAATATCCTCATGTACTCCAAAACAAAAACCTAGGTGTTCCCCCTTTACTTCTTATCCATGATCTACATCTTGATATTTAGCCTATTAATATCCACATAAAACCACTTAATGAGGTTGTGTTGTGCCTCAAAGTTCTAATGGTGGGTCACTTTTGGCTCACCATACTCAAGTCATCAAATGAATCTTATAGGGAAGTGGGGTTAGATTGAGGAAGTATAAAACCCTTAGGGATCAAGGGCGGGGGTTTTGGATTCCAAGGAAGGTTTCCCCTATGGTAGGTTAAGGGATAGAAAAGTCTTGAACTTTCACCTTGTCTTGGGCTCAAGGGGTCTCAATATTCTTCTAAAATTCATGGATCCTTTCTAAACTCTTCTCAGTAGGCTCCTTCTTCCTAGGAAACTAATTCTTTCCAAGGGACTCCACCCTTTTTCTTTCTTTCTCCCTACTTCCACCAAAACCACTAGTCCTAGTTTTCATCAAAAATTCACTCTCTTTAGATTCATGACTCATAATCTAACCCAATAGTAGTACCAATCCCTTCCTAGTTTTTTTCCCTCCTGATCCTCTGAGTCCTTAGAACTAGATTCCAAAACTTCCACCATTTCTTTACCTTGGTGATATCCTTTTTGTTGATAGTATGAGAGACACTCAAATTCAATTGATTCACATGGTTAATAATTAACATGATTAACCCCTGATATAGGGGCACCATACTAGGTGCTTTCTTACAATCTTTAATGGATGTCTCCAAGGACAAAATTAGATAAAAAGGAAAATATAAAAATTTATCCTACCTAAAATGATTCAATAAAAGGAAATGATAATGGTAAATAGACTTAAAACACTGTTCCAAAGTCATGCACCTCATTCTATAGAGGGAAAACTCATACCATGGAGGTTTTATAAAATGTCTACTATAACCAAAGTGAGCCTTCCAAAGTCATATACCTCATTCTATAAAGGGAACAATGTTATGCCCTTAATATTAGTGTACATAGGGTTATGAATAGTTTGCTTGTGGCTATCTTAACTCTTAATCAAGTCATATTATAATTATTATATTGTTATTTATTTATTTAGGTTGGCCTAGGGCTTTTATAGGGCTATCTAAGTCAACCTAGGTGATATCCTAGGCATAAATAAGGTATATATAAGAGGTAGTGAGTTTTATTTCATCATCATATTGTAAATTGTGTTCTCATTGGAGATATTTGGAGGTTTTCCCACTTGAAGTAACTTGTCATTCTTACTTATTATCGAGTATTTGTAGCATATTTCTTATCATATTCTTTTATTGTCTAAGTTATTCCATAACAAGTGGTATCAAAGCATGGTCTTGTGTTGGATGTTGTGGTTGTGTTGCTAATATGTGGTTGTCATTGATGTCAACACTATTAGCATTAATTCATTAGAAGATGTATATGTCGAGGATATTGAGAAAATTGTAATGTAATGAATTGTAGGTCGTTAGTGGTGAAGTGAAGTTTAGTATGTCGGTAAGTTTTGTACGTTGATGATCAGAGGTTGTGGAATAAAGGGTTTGTTGCTGAGTATATCTAGTTTATCCACGTTGTTCAGAGATCCGCATGAAGATTTTCAATCAAGTTATGAAGATTTATATTCTGACAGTTTTTATGTTGCTTCAATTGGTGTTATTGATTGAAGGTGATGTGATTTTAGTTAGTTCAGTTGTTGTGGATGCTTCTTTGGTGATTTGTGATATTTTTCGATGTTTCTAGATCATTCTCTATCTTTGTTGCACGTATAAATTAATCGTTGTGCTCGTGGTTGGCAATTTTCTCTTGCATGTTCATGTTTTTCTTGTTCTTGGCCGACATGGTGTTTATAGCATGTTGTGGATCTTCAAGGAGTAATTAACTAAAAAAATTTCATGTTGGAGATGTTGATTTGGGTCTTCACTAAGTTGTGGTCGACTTTGGTTGATTCACATTAATAATCTTTAGTTTTTTGAGCCAACAGTTTATATTCATTTTATTACTTTGTCGAAGCTGACATGTAGGGATGAAATTTCTTGTTGTGGATATATATAAGCGATTGTTTATTTGAATCGAAGTATGCCAGTGGATGTCGAGTGTGTGTGTATGTGAGAATAAATTCCTAATCATTTGAAGGTAGAGCAGAGTGTGAAGAAGAGTGAAGAAATGTTCATGTGCTTAATCAGAACTATGATTGAGGCATTAGTAGATGCTAATTTTTCAATTCAAATCCCTACCGATGTAATTTATCAGAGCCTAGGTTCATACACTGGGAACTCTGGATACATTTGAGCCCATTATGTTGACCTAGGTGTTGTACTCTTGAGTTATGTTTTTTCCTTTTTGGTGGATCTTGCTTGTCTCCCGAAAATTGTCTTTAGGCATTGTTGGTCCAATGGTGTAGAAACCAATGGAAAGGATAGTACCCTCGATGTAGTGCGCAATGCACCGATATCATTCCTACTATGGAATGCATTATGGACATTGGTGTAGTGTGTAAAGGTATGTTAATTTAGGATTGGTTGTGATTTAAAATTTGTTTTGAGTCTAATGTCTACCCAGGTTGTTTGTGTGCAGGGATGGGAGGGTCAAAGTCTGTAAAGAAGAAAGGAAAGGCAGGAAAGGCTGCCAAAAAAGGGGTGGTTATCAAAGAGAATCCTACATCAGTAGCCCTACCTTGTATCCCGGATGACGAGACCCTGGCTCAGGCCCTTGCACGGCTCAAGGTAGAAAAAGGGAAAAAGGTAGTTGAGCCAAAGCACACAACATAAGGGAAGAAGCCCTCTGCGTTCTAAGAGTGGCCATTGGGGTGTAGACCTAACACTCCCCTACTATCCAAGGAAGAGAAGGAGAGCCTTCGTGCTCAACCTTTTGTTTCCATTATTGTGGTAGTGGACTCATATGAGGACCCGGAGGAGTGTCCTCTTTCGAGCAGTGAGTAGCTCGATAGTTGTTAGAGGGATGTTGAACCTTCTCTATTGCTTAGCTGGTTTGCTACTTTATTCTATGTTATGATTATGAAACTTTGATACTTATTATAATATGTTTTACGCTTTGATACCTTATAGTTGGTTGTTTCACCATTCTAGATGGTGTTGGATGACATTTCATATGATTTTGATGATCGTGACATTATGAATTGATGTTTATGATACGTTGGATTTATGGAATTAGTATTGTGTTGGATAACTTTTATTACGTGTACCTCATGGTTCATGATTATGCTTGTTATGGTGATGAGTAGTTATTTCCTTATGAAGTGGTTCGTAACTGTGTATGTTTACCTGATCTTATGATTTCCAGGAGTAAGTCAAGTTTTAGGGGGGGAGGATGTAGTGCCTCTCATGTTACTGATACTTTTGATATTGCTTTGTGTGTGTTTTGATTCTGTGTGGTTTCTAATTATGTTTGATGCTTACTAGATACTCTATTAGACATCTTTTCCACCATGTGTTTGTCATGGCAGATAGTTATGTTTATTTGCTTATGATAGTTGGAATTATGTGTGGGATACTTATGTTATGATGATGTTACTGAGTGTGTTATATTGATGATATGATATTTAGATTTTGATTACTGTATCTGATTCGGGTGAAGGAGACGGGGTGGCATTGCTCATCTGTGAGCCCCCTGCCTCACCGCAACTCTCTTTCACAATGTGTTTGATTATGAGTTATATGCATATGTATATATTGTTCAAAATTTGGTGTTATGCAGGAATGCAGGTACTAGGTGTCGACTCCACCTGCATTATCGGTTCTGAACGCACCCTACATACCCAATGGTTTGATGTGGTTAGGGAGTGGATAAGAAAGTACCCCCATCTATGTCAGTGGTTGGTCCAGTGATTGTTCATGTCTTATCTGTACTTCATCCGTATGGGTATGATTTTAATTTAAGTTATTTACTTTCATGAGTTTTATAATGTTGCAAAAGTTGTGTTTATGGCTTTGACTAATGTATTATTATTTTAATTTAAATACTAGATCCTATGGTGTGAAGTATTAAGTAACTAAATGCCCAATGTTGAAAATGGTATCAATTCTTTTGGAAAATAATTGTGTGCATTAGCATTTAATATTATTGTGAAATGTGAATTATCATTTAATTTAAATTAATAGAAGTTAATAATATATTTTATTAGTTATTTAAAATTAATTCATAGAAATTATTAGTGTGATTGATATTATTATTAAATAGTAATTTAATATTACATTTTAATTTTAAAGGTGGCTAAGTTAAATGGTGTTTTATTTATTTTAATGTTATTTGATTTTTTTCGAAAGTCAAGTTTTATTTAAAAGGAATTAAATATTAAATGGTTGCATAAAATAGTGTTAGTTAATTGAGGAAAATGCCTTTTTCAAAATAAGAAATAGGAAGGAAATTGTGGCAAGTGGCATTTGCATGGGAAAATATGTCAGCAAATTCATGGCAAGTCCTAATTTTTGCTTTTTAAAAAAAATTATATCCAAATAGTACTTTTTCAAAAAAGCAAGGAGAAAAAGAAAAAAAAAATGAATTTTTTGTCTGCAACTCAAAAATGGTGAAATTTTTCTGAGAATTAAATCCTCTGCATTTTTCTTCAAATTTCTGTTTAGAGGAATTTAGATTGTAGTTTTATGTTGGGAATTGTTCTCAAAATTGTTTTGCTAGAGTTTTGGATCTCCAGATTGTTGAAGGTTGCGACTGGATGGATACGCTCAATGTGACACTTTTCCCTCGAATCAAATTAAGCGAAGGACTCCAGATATTTTTTAAAATCCGTGCAAAGATCTCTGTAAATTTTTAGTTTAAAAAAGAAAAGGATTTCCAAAAAAAACGAAAAATAAGATTTATTTATGATTACTGTGAATTTTGGAATTTTGTTTGAGAAATCCAATTCTCTGTAAATGTATATCAGTCTGTAGCTTTCTCCTTCCATTTGTTTCCTTCCCTATGTATTTTATATTGGATTCTAGTTGAGAATAATCGAATTTTCGTTTCCTTCTGTCCATTGTAATCTTCTCAGTCAAGATCTTCTATAAATTGTCTTTGCCAGAGATCCTCTCTTGCTTACCTTGCATTTCCCCAATTTGTTTCATTCTATCTGAAAGATTTTGTGCATTGGGCTATGCCCAATTCTTCCCGTTTAGATGCATATGTTTTATACATAATTTTATGTGGCAGCGTTAATATATATATATATATATATGGATGTGTATTTTTTCTGGGAGATATTCAGTATTATACTATGTTTTTATTTTTGCAGCAATAATTAGGAGATTTAATATTCTTTTATTTTGGTATATACACATATATGTATATACATGTGTGTATATTATATATATATGTGTGTATATTATATATATGTGTGTGTGTGTGTGCGTGCATATAGTATATATACATGAAATGAGAATATTTTATTGTAATGAGGAAGAATAATAATTCTAAAAAAATTAAATATGATGAGAAAATTTATATTGTTTAAATTTTGATTCAAATTATCATTTTCAGTTAATCTATAATTAGAAAGGAAAGAATAGAAGTTAGAAAACAATTTATTGTAAGTGAATTCTGAACTTAATAATTACTTTATTAAATCTGTTTTTTCATTTAGAAATGATTTTTTTTAAAGTACATGTTCTCAATCTTAGAAAAATCAGATTTGTAGAATAATATGTTTGAAAAAAGAATTAAAAAAAAAAAAGAATAGATATTGTTACTAAACAAAATAAATATTTGATTTATAATGGTTTTAATAGTTTTGGTTTAATGTTTTAATTTCGAAGTTTATTTTGTGTTTAAGTAATCATAGAAATTTTAGTTGCCATTCTTTAATTTTGAATTTTTAACAAGTAATGAAACTTAGAATTTTGAATTTTGGTAGAATTAATTTGGTAAGATATTTAATGTGGAAATTGATTGTTACCATAGGTTAGATTTGAAATATTTAACTGAATATTTTCATAGATCAAAACTTAAATATTTAATGTTAGGTAATAGATTATTTCCATGGATTTAATTAGAGATATTTTATGAACTTTATGATTTAGAATAGATTTTAAATGATGGAATTGTGATTTGTTATGCAATAGGTTTGTCTGTGTTAATTTTGTATTGGTCTAAATTGGAATAAGTATCATTTGTAAGAGTCTTGTCTTTGGTTATAAACATGAGTAGTGGATTTGATTATTGAATATACTTTCTTTTAGAATTATTTAGTGTGTAAAGTTCCATGTGTTATCTATCATTTTATATTTTAGTGAATAGTGTTTATTGTTGTAGTACCTAATAGTTGGCTAGAGAAACTATTTTGTGAATTGAATAATTGAAATAACTCTAGTGTTGTAGCAATTTTAATATTTTCTTGATTGGAATGATTGTTTAGTTGTAGGTGGTTATTGCAAGAATACTTTCATCCTTGTATATTATTGTTTACATTAGATGATTAAGTAAGGGATTTCAATAGCAATATTGATTGATTCATAATTAGTAGGTTATTTGTGTAAAATTATTATTATAGATAAAAGTAGATAGCTCATATTGTGGAAAAGATTTAAGGAAAGATGGTTGACTTAGTTATAATAAGATGACAGTTATGCCCCTTACAATTGATATAGTTACTTTTCCCAAGAGCATTAATCATTGGAAATGCACTCTTATAGTTAGGAGAACAAGGAATTGAACCTTAATAAGGAAATCCCTTGCTAGTTAAGGTCTAGTTTACATTTTATCTTAAACTAGGATAAGTGATTAAGTTGTAGATTCTTCTAGATCAACTAAATATATGTCTAGTATTGTTATACAATTGTTATGTTTTGCATTCATTATAGTACTAGGTGGTTTTAGGGTTGTTCATAATCGGTAAAGGACATTAATGTGAAACCCACTAGGGTAGAAAGTTGGTAGCTCTAGTTTATCTTTATGCCATACTTATAGTGGATAAAGGACTAATTAGGAGAATATTATTATACAAAAGTAATTTTAATGGCTTAAGCATGTTTACAATATAGATTTTATGTTAACCATAGAAGTCATGATTTACCCCTTATTTGATATTGCATCATTTTCCATTATGATTTTATGAGTTGTGAATGTCTTCATGGTCATGTTTAAATGTTTTGATATAGAATGTGGAAGTGATGCCTTTGCGATTACCAATTATTGTGATTTGCTTTGTACAGTGTATTTCGGGGTTTATGTGATTATCCCTTAACTTCCTATTTATTCAAAATAAAGGGGTTATATGATGTGTATTTTTAATTGCATGAGTTGATTTATCTTGCTTGACTTTGAGTGATGGAAATTCGTATTTGATATGTCTTATGTTTAATTTAGGTTGAATTTTTGTACAGTTTGAAAGTCCGACTTGATTTGGCATAATGAGTTATTTTGGTTCCTGGGTAAATATTTATGTACCTCCAAGGGCTAAGGGAAATGGTGTGTGTGTGCACCTTTTTGTCTATCTTTTTACCTTGTGAATATTTGTGTGGGTGGTACCTCCTAGTTTATGGTTTTGATGCTTGGATAGTCACGAGATGGTCATGCCTCATGTGTAATGTTTTATAAAGAATGCCTTTATGTCTTGACGATTGAGGTACACCCATTGCTTGTCTTTGATTTTAGGGTAACCGTAGGGGAGAGTGGCTCTTCTTAGGGCTAGTGTACAAGTGGTCACCCTTGAAAGATTTTCCTTAAATAAGTGATAACCTAATTAATGTATCTAATGGGTTGGGTTAGTTAACACATAACAAGATAAGAACATGCACCTCACCCCCGTCGTTAGTTCTCTCAAAGGCTAAGGACAAGTGAGAAGACCTGGTTGGTAAGGTCACTACCTTGTCTCTGTGAAAGGTAAGTGGCTCTGCATGAGTCACCCTATGGGGCGGCACCTTGATATAGTATGTTTGGTTAACCATAAATGGAGGTGGCTCCTAATGATAGGTAGTCTAGTGAATCCATGTAAGGCCATGCAATGACACTCTCCCACTGTGCCCTTTGTTTTCCCTTGTTCTTGTTGCCTCTGGAGTTTTTTATTATCGTTGTTGTTTGTGTGGTTAAGTGGTCTTCAGTCATGTGGTGTTAGTCCTTTATTCTTTGATTTTGTGGTTGAGAGTTCTTTCTTATCAACTCCTTGCATGGTGGGTGTTCTTTCGGGTTCACAAGGTCGGGTGGAAACGTGCAATGCACTGATTGGGTCCCTTGGCGGTGATCATGGCTCGAATACAATTGTAGATTTTTTAGAGCTTCGCTTAGAGAAGATTGTGCTTTTAAAGAATTAAACTCTTCATTATTGTACTCTTGTATTATGTTATACCCTTCCCAATGTTATAAGGGAAGTAGCTTTGTATTGTAACTTTGTTTTCACGTTGTGTTGTATATGTGGAAATATATTCCACGAATGTAACCTTGAACTCAGAAGTTGGATGTGGTAATATGTTATTTATGTTTTAATTATCTATCTTGTTCATGTTTTATGAAGGTTATGTTTATTACGCTTCCATTATTCATTAAGTTTGGTTTCGTTTATCGTTTCAGTTAGTTGGGTTTGTTCAAGTAGCGCACCATGTTACCCCATGGGACTAGGTTGTTGTCATATGGTTTATATTAATGTTGTTTAATTATTTAATTATGTTTAATGTAATTGAAGTTCTTCTTTCAAAAAAAAAAATTATTCTGTTAATGTAGTAATTGTTTCCTATGGGGTTTGCATGACAGGGCATTACATAATCCAATTCTTTCTATAAGACAGTGTGTCTTCCTTTGGGCGGTTAGCCTTGTTGTAATTAAGTAGTGAGCTCAAGGCAGTGTGCCTAAATGCATGTGCATTCCCCATATTTCATTTCTTTATACTTTTAACAAGGTATAATCTTGTGGACTAATCTCCACTGTGGTTTTTCCCCTAACAGGGTTTCCACATAAAAAATCTTGGTGTTATGTGTGTTTTTGATGTGTTGATGATTTATGCTTTCATGGTTAATAATCAAACTAAGAATAAGATTAATAAGTTCAATAAGTTTTAAATTTCCAGGACAACTAATTCACCCCCCCTCTTAGTTGTCTGCCCTTATGTTGCCAACAATTGGTATCAGAGAAAGTTCCTTGGAAGAAATTTAACAGCTTGAGGTGATTTGAGATGGTGTCATACAAGAAGGATAGGCTAAGATTTGATGGAACAAATTATTCCTTGTGGAAGATTCAAATGGAGCATCATTTGAGATGCATTGGTGAACCCTTCTAGAACATTGCATGTAATAGGTATGTTATTCCTCATAATAGTCCTTCTACTCTGCTGAGCTTAGAGATGTTGAGTATAATATCGGGGCTAAGGAAGCATTGTTGATTGCCTTGACTGATTATGCGATGACAAATGTTATGGATCTGAAGACTGCTTATGAGATTTGGAAAAATTTGGAAGCCTTGTATGAAGGTGATGCTAATGTGAAGATTGTTAAATTGCAGAGTTTGAAAGGGGCATATGAAAAGATGAGAATGGGTGATGATGAGAACATTACTATTTTTATGCAAAGAGTGAATGAACTTGTATGTGGTATCAGATGTGCTAGTGGACAGATAGACAAATCAAATATTGTTGTTAAAGTGCTCAGATCCTCGCCTGATTCATACAAATTCAAAGCTAGTTCTATTGAAGAGCTCTAGACTGTAACAAATGTAACAAGAGATATGTTGGTTGGTAAGCTTACTACTTTTGAGTTGAGTGAATTTGGTGATGCACTTTCTAAGGATGAATCTGCATTTAAGGCTACTCCTTCCAGAAGAGATAGACAAAGATGTGATCTAGGTGAGAGTTCATTTAGAAAGAAATTCAAGTATGAGGATGAAATCAAACAAATTGAAGAAGAAGAAAGAGAGCTGGAAGCACTTATTGTCAAAAGAGTACCGAGAGGAAAAGATAAGTATGAAGGAAAATTTCCTCTTAAATGTTTTTCTTGCAATAAAATAGGTCATTTTGCATCAAGGTGTCCGGAAAGAGCTCCTAAACCAAGACACAACAAGCCTAGATTTCAAAATAAGTGTTATTATGCTACTGATGAAAGTGTGACAAATGATGAATCTGATAAAGGAAATAGAAGTGATGATGAATGGGTATTTATTGATATCAAGGAAAATAATCTTGTATCTACTGAATCTGCAAGTTGTACAAATATGGAGAAAGCCCTAGCTACTCGAGTTGAAGAGAAAGATGAATGGGTGATTGATAGTGGATGTTCACATCAAATGACAGGATATAAAAGTAATTTTGTAAGCTTGGAAAAGTATGATGGCGGTGTTGTGAGATTTGATGATAATATAGCTAGTGTGATATGTGGCAGAGGATGCATTTATCTTGATGGTAAGCACAATACTAATGATGTCCTGTATGTGGAAGGCTTGAAGCATAATCTTTTAAGTGTTGATCAAATGGTTGATAAGGGATACAGTCTTTAGTTCAAGGATGGAAGGTGCAAAATATTGAGTTCCAGAAATGTAATTGCATCAAGTACAAAAAAAAAAGGTAATATCTTTCACTTGAGTGTTGCTAGTAAAAGTTGTTTGATTGGTCAAGTTGATAAAAGTTGGTTATGGCATAGAAGAATGTGTCATGTTAACTTTGATAATATTGTCAATATAAGTTCTACTAAGGCTGTGAGAGATCTATCTAAGTTGGTGAAACCTACTAATTCCATATGCAAGGAATGTCAGTTAGGAAAGCAAACTAGAATTTCATTTCGGATTAAACAACATTGTTCAATTGAATTGTTGGAGCTTATGTGTATTGATTTGTGTGGTCCCTCTAAGGTCATAAGTTTACAAGGTTACAAGTATTTCATGTTACTCATTGATGATTATTCTAGAATGGTGTGGGTTACTTTCTTAAGGGAGAAATATGAAGCACTGGAAAAGTTCAAGATCTTTAAGGCTATGGTTGAGACAGAGACAGGTCTGAAGATTAAATGTCTGAGATCAGATAGAGGTGGTGAATTCACTTCAGGTGAATTTAATTCTTTTTGTGAAGAACATGGAATAAAGATACAATTATCTACACCGTGGACCCCTCAGCAAAATGGAGTTGTGGAAAGGAAGAATAGAACAATTGAAGATGCTACTAGAACTATGATGTTGGAAGGAAATGTCCCTCATATCTACTAGAGAGAAGTTGTGAGTATTGTTGTGTACACACTCAACCGGGTACAAATCAAAGATGATACTAGTAAGACCCCTTTTGAGCTATGGACTATTCAAAAGCCTACTATTAAATATTTCAAGATATTTGGAAGCAAATGTTATATCAAGAGAGATGAAGATATAGGAAAGTTTGATGCTAGGAGTAATGAAGGTATCTTTTTGGGTTATTCTACTAAAAGCAAGGCCTATCGGTGTTACAATAAAATATTGAGAAAAATGGATGAAAGTGCAAATGTCAAGGTTGATAAAGACTTAGGTACACCATCCAGAACCTGTGGATATGATTGTGATGATCAGAATAATAGTACAAACAAAGGAAAGCAACTTTAGACTATAAATCAAGTGCAAATCATTCTGGTGAATCAGGAAAATCAAGAGGAAGAAGAAACTAGTGAAATTGCAGAAGAGAGAACACAAGAGCCTGAAGTTGAAGAACATCTTAAGAAGACTCTGAGGTATGCAAGATTGAAACATTCAGAAGATCAGATTATAGGTGATAAGAACAAAGGTGTCCAGACTAGAAGAAAGATTGTTGAAGAATACTGCTTGATTTCAAAGACTGGGCCTACTAGTGTGAATGAAGCATGTAAATATGAACATTGGGTTGAAGCCAGGAAAGAGGAGCTAAAGAAGATTGAGAAGAATGATACATGGATTCTTGTTCATAGACCTAAGGATAAGAATGTCATTGGAACTAAATGGGTCTTTAGAAACAAACTGAATGAGCAAGGTGAAGTGGTTAGAAACAAAGCAAGACGGGTATGCAAAGGATGTTCACAGATGGAAGGAATTGATTTTGAAGAGACTTTTGCCCCTATTGCTAGAATTGAAGCTATAAGATTATTTCTTGCCTATGTTGCTTACAAGAACTACAAGGTTTATCAGATGGATGTCAAGTCAACTTTTCTAAATGGTGAATTGGAAGAAGAGATGTATGTTGAGCAACCTGATGGATTTCAGTTGACTGATAAGGGAGATATGGTGTGTCGGTTGAAGAAAGCATTGTATGGACTCAAGCAAGCCCCTAGAGCATGGTATGTCAGATTGGACAAATATTTTTTGAAGCTTGGATTTAACAAAGGTACTGTTGATAGTAATCTATATTTCAAGATTGATCATAATAAAGATTTGGATTGTTGAAGTCTCTTTGTTGATGATATCATTTTTGAGGAGATGATGGTTTTGTGCATGCAAGCGTTCCATAATGAGATGCACGAATATGAGATGTCAATGATTGGTGAGATGAAATTTTGGGATTGCAAATTACTTAGTAAGATAAAGGGATTTTATATCTCACCAAGTATGTGAAGGAATTTGAAGAAGTTTGGTATGGAAGACTAAAGTCACCGGTACAATCATGGTGACCGGATGTAAGTTAATAAATGTATGATGATTCTCCGAAGAAAATCAGACTAGATATAGATCAATGATTTTGTAGATTTGTTGTATTTAACTCAAACCACGCTTTGATATCATGACGTTGTATGTATTGTTGTAAGATTTCGTTGATCCGAAGGAATCCTTTACATGTGACAAGCTTGTGAAGAGAATTTTTAGGATACTTAAAGGAACAATTGATTCTTTGGCCTATGGTATCCTAAAGATGATGATCTTACTTTGAGTGCCTTTACTGATGTTGATTGGGCTTTAGAGATGCGTAAATGACAGTATACCAGTGGTGGAGCATTTTGGGTAAGAAGCTGATTCCATGGTTAAGTAAGAAGTAGAATGCCATTTCCTTATCTACTACAGAGGTTGAATACATTGTTGCTACTAACAATTGTACTCAAGTCCAGTGGATGAAACTGATGTTGAAGGATATTAGAGTTGTGTATAATGAGCCTATTGCTATATTTTTTGATAATTCAAGTGCTATTAAAATTTCTAAGAATTTAGTGCTACATTCTAAGACAAAGCATATATCTATAATTAAGTTTCACTTTTTGAGAGAAAAGGTGAGTGAAAAGGAAGTCAGAATGGAGTATGTGTCTACTAAGGAGCAAACCGCAGTATCTTACCAAACCGCTTTCCTATGATACTTTTGAGTATCTCTCGGGAGAAGTTAGGGGTGATTATCCCTCCTAATCAAAACTAAGGATGCATTGCATTGCATCAGTCCATGCATCTCATAGTCATATCTTGTTTCATATTGATGTTGTGGTGGCTACTACTCAGGTGGAGTAGTCAAATGTTCATATATGTGGTTTAGAGTTTGTGTGAGCTTTAGAGATCTTTGTCATTGATGTCAAAGGGTGAGAAGTTCATGTGAAAAAATTTCTAGGGAAGAAGAGCCTTGTGGGAAAGATCATGTGAAAGAGTTGAGAAAATGAGTCAAAACCTAAAGGGGGAGTAAGTGTCAAGAGTTAGTCGCATTGATGGTGTTTTTCACATCATGTGTTGCCATCAATGCCAAAGGGGGAGATTGTTGTATTTTGTGGTTGTGTTGCTAATATGTGGTTGTCATTGATGTCAACACTATTAGCATTAATTCATTAGAAGTTGTATATGTCGAGGATATTGAGAAAATTGTAATGGAATGAGTTGCAAGTCGTCAGTGGTGAAGTGAAGTTTAGTATGTTGTACATTGATGATCAGACATTGTGGACTAAATGGTTTGTTGTTGAGCATGTCTAGTTTATCCACATCGAGTTTCAGAGATCCGCGTTAAGATTTGATCGAGTTATGAAGATTTATATTTTGACAATTTTTTTGTTGCTTCAGTTGGTGTTACTAATTGAAGGTGATGCGATTTCAGTTAGTTTAGTTGTTGTGGATGCTTCTTTGGTGATTTGTGATATTTTGGATGTTTCTAGATTGTGCTATATCTTTGTTGCATGTTTGCATTGATTTTTGTGCTCGTGGTTGGCGATTTTCTCTTGTGTGTTCATGTTTTTCTTGTTCTTGGCCGACATGGTGTTTGTAGTGTATTGTGGATCTTCAAGGAGTAATTAATTGAAGTGTTTTCATGTTGGAGATGTTGATTTGGGTCTTCACTAAGTTGTGGTCAGCCTTGGTTGATTCACATTAATAATATTTAGTGTTTTGAGCCAACAGTTTATATTCATTTTATTACTTTGTTGAAGTTGACATGTAGGGATGAAATTTCTTGTTGCAGATATATATAAGCAATTGTTTATTCGAATTGAAGTATCCTAGTGGATGTCGAGTGTGTGTGTATGTGTGAATAAAGTCCTAATCATTCGAAGGTAGAGCAGAGTGTGAAGAAGAGTGAAGAAATGTTCATGTGCTTAACCGAAACTATGATCAGGCATTAGCAGATGCTAATTTTTCAGTTCAAATCCCTACGGATGTAATCCGATTCTTTCTATAAGACAGTGTGTCTTCCTTTGGGTGTTTAGCCTTGTTGTAATTGAGCAGTGAGCTCTAGGCAATGTACCTAAATGCATGTGCATTCCCCATATTTCATTTCTTTATACTTTTAACAAGGTATAATCTTGTGGACTAATCTTCACCGTGGTTTTTCCCCTAATAGGGTTTCGACATAAAAAATCTTGGTGTTATGTGTGTTTCTGATGTGTTGATGATTTATGCTTTCATGGTTAATAATCAAATCTGAGAATAAGGTTAATAAGTTCAATAAGTTTTAAATTTTGGGGACAACTGATTCACCCCCCACCCCCCTCAATTGTCTACCCTTGCGTTGCCAACATCTTAGCACCATAGAGGCAAGGTGTTTTCTTAATATTGGAGGTCATTTTGGGAAGCATATATCTCTCAGATTTTGGTGAATTATTTTCTTATTATTAAATATTTTTTGAAGAACATATTCAAGAAGCTACAGTCTAGATTTTAGATGGATTGGAGTAAATTTGAGTGATTTATTGCAAAATTATGGTTTTTTCCTAATTTATTAGAAAGTGCATATCTCCCAAATCCTATAGAATTGGTTCTTAATTTTTAGTGGCCTTTTGAATGTTGGAACAAGTTTGTCGTTGCGACAAAAG
>VDFB02382001.1:0-40657 GCA_007258455.2 Sequoia sempervirens | reverse complement strand
TCTACATTTGACCATTCGCAGCAGTCAAGCCTCTATATAGAGAAGGCCCAGTTATGTTTTGTCCCATATTTTGACTTACTTCTACCGCCTTCGTGTATGCTTGGTTCATATTGGCTGGTGCCGGATGAGCTTGTCTTACAAACATCGCAGTCAGCGGGTCCAAGGCTGCGTAATAATTCTCTCGAGCATCAACAATCACATATGGGGCTCGCAACCTTGTCAGAGCCTTCTGGAATCTGTTGTTAAAGGCATGCATGGGCTCCCTGTCTTGTCTCCTTACTTCTGTAAATTGGCAGAAAAGTTCCACTGGAGTTACAGGTATACCAAACTTTCCAATGAAGGCTTCTTTCATCTTCTCCCATGTTCTTATGGACCCAATTGGCAAATGTATGAACCAAAAATGTGCTTCTTCTCCCAAAGAATATGGAAACAATCTGCAAGCCACGTCTGCATATGCTATTTGTCTATTTCGTAGATGGTCTTCAAAAATTTTAATATGATCCTCAGCAGAACGGTTTGGATCATTGACTTGATACTTAGTGCAGAAATGCTTCGGATTCTTTGGCATGTCATGGTAATCAGTAAACTCGAGTGGAGATGGATTGGTAACCAACCAAGTAGCACCATTTGGAGTTGGTTGACCTCTTGGTTGAGCCATTGCTTGAATTGGTTGTCGTCTTTGATAAACGATAACTTGGGCTGGCTGTTGTTGAGGTGTAGTAGCCGGGACTGGTTGTTGCTACTGAATAAACACCGGTGTAGTAACTTGGACTGTTCTTGGTTGAGCAAACCTTGAAGTACTTGGTGGAGTTTTGAACAAACTCAAAATTTCTTCCCCACTTGTTTCTCCTTCACTTGACTGAACCTCTTCACTTGATGGAATTCCTTCACTTAACTCCTTTGTTTGAACGAACTTCTTTCTTCTTCCTCGCTCGAGTAGGTAGCTCTAACTCCACAAACTCTTTAGATGAACTTGGCGTGGACCTTAAAATTCTATTCAACTTGTCTGGCAAGAACGAACTGATATGATCCAGGATGTAGCTGATTACTGGCGAGGTGCAGGAGCGGGAGCAAGTGGTTGCCTTTGATTCAACAAATCCCTTTCAATAGCAACTTGGATTTTGATGGCCTTTTCTTCTTCTTCTTGCAACACAAAGCAAGTTCGCATATACTTAGTGTAGCTCTCCTTTGTCCTCCACGCGAGATTGTTCAAACCCGAGAGGATGTCTTCTTGATCGTCGTTGAATCCCAAATTCGGCTGCAATACTGGAAATATCTCTTTATGCGGTAGCACCATCTTGATTCATGCTAATTTCTTCTCCAATAAATTTCTTTTTGATGAAAATCCCCTTCAAATCTTTAACTTGTTGTCAACTGCAAACCTTTTGAACAATTGTGTAAGTCCCCTTGTAAAAACAACATATCACAACGAACCTACTAAGGGTTTTCCAAAGCATTTCGGAACCTTGGAGTTGAACGTGCGATCTATCTTGCAATCTTAGCACACAAAATTCTTTGATCAAGAGAGAATGGAGTAGCCTTTGGATTACTTTGTTCTGCTGATTGGTGCGGTCACGAAAATCACATCAACAAATACTTTGTGGAATCCTCTAGATGCACTGAAAGTAGCTACAACCCTACCCAAATGTGATTCAACCACTGATTTTTTCTCAATCTCCTTGTTGGTTTCACTTCAATGCAATCCAATTTAGGCTCAAAACTCTCTTTTGTCCTTCTCCTTTGACTTGAAAATGAAATGAAGTTGCTTTTAGGGTGTAGGAGACAAATATAAGAAACCAAATTTTTAATGTGTTTCTTTTATGATTTAAACTATGCCAGTCGCAACTGAGTCTTCCAATCAGGAATAAGTGAGTCTGGAGAGTCCTCGACTATCGACTCTCCCAAACTCATTTGGTGCCACTTGCCTTGGGACTCATCGAGTCTACGCTAGTCCTCGAAATTCTTGTAACTCTAGTTGAAACCCTTGTAGTCCTAGTCTATCAATACCTTTTCCTTCATTGCGTTTCCTTATCTTCCACTAGTTTCTTTCACTCCTAAGTACTTGAATGGTTTGACTTCCTTTTTCTGGTGCATATGCCCTCTTGTTTCTCTTCAAATTATTCATTGCACTCTTCTTCATATTCTTGATCATGTATCTTACACATGAAACCTTTTCCTCAATATTAATTTCAGTTTCTAATTCTTTATAATACCCTACAATGTTACCTGTTGTGACCTTTTAACACATCGCCCCATTCAAAATGGGGACCCCCCTAATTTTTGCTCCATTCTGGTCTTTTTTGGCGTTGGTTCTTCTCTCTCTCTCTCTGTCTATCTCTTTTCTGAGGTCTGATTTCTGGGGACGTTCCCGTCTTTGAACTTAAACGAGTGAAATTTGGCCTAGTCTGAAATTAGGGTTTTGAGTCCTTTGGTCAGTTTGAGGTTGAACGAAGTGAATAAATTGAAAATAGAGCTTAACATTGTTGTCAGTGTGCTTCCAGCAGGCTCTCAACAAATTTTCATCAGATTCTAAGGTATTTACTATTTTTAGTAAGTGTGCAATTCCAGGCAATCCTTCAGCATTTTTGAGATTCCGACTGTCACACTGTGTTCAGAGCACATCAAGCTGCTCGCGTGCAGAATTTGAGCTGAAACAGGCTACTTTCTATTTTTAGCAGTCCAGCTTCCGGGGCAAATTTCAGGGCTTGGATGCAGAGTTTTTCTTTGCATGTCTCGATATTCCTTCTGGGTTTTTCGAGACCTTTGCGATGGTATAACATGCAAAGTGAGATAACGACTTTCAGAGTTCAGCCTTCGGAGGCTATTTTTAGGGTTTGCATGTCAGGGTTTTCTTTTGCATGTCGGCATATTCTTTATGGGTTTTTCGAGAGCTTCGCAGTGATGTGACATGCAAACGGAGATAATCACTCAGTAAGGAACTTACTATTTTTAGCAGGTGCGTCCCGCTAGCCGCCTCCCAGCACTTCAGAATCACGAGCTGATCGCAATGCAACAGAAATGAGAACAAACGGAGACCATTTGATATGCATGCAGAACAAATTAGGGTTTCCAGCTTCAGGACCTGAAAAGAAGGGCAAAAGGTCAAAATTTTCGAAAACCGGTGTAAACCACCGCGATCAGCATCCTTCAGGCTATCTGCTAGTAAAATTTGAAGACAAACAGAGCACTTACTATTTATAGTAAGTCATTTTGGAAACAGGCTAAAAATAGCAAATCAGTTGCATGCACCGATGCCAGCAGGCAGGTCACGTGGTGAGGAGCGCATCATTCAAATTTCAAGTCAATCGGAGCAGTGGAGCTATCAAAAGCAAGTAGTTACTATTTATAGAAAATCACCTTCAGAAACGGGCTAAAAATAGCAGGCCGACTAAAAATAGTAGTGTCAACAGGGTAACAAGGTCGTGAGGATGCAGTGTTTGAAATTTCAAATCGTTCTGAGCTTTTGAGATGCAAAAATCAGAGGGCTTACTATAAATAGTAGGGCATGGATAAACTGGCAAGAACGAGGAAAATTGACTAAGTCTAGAACTTTATCCTGTAGCCATGGCAAAATGCGCCCAAGTTGATGAAGATGCAATGAAAATTTCTAAGTATGAAAGCTCGTCCTCCTGCCTAGCCAAAATGCGCCCAACTCAAGGTGAAAGCGTAAAAAAATTCTAAGTCTGAGACTTCGTCCACCTCCTAGGCCAAAATGTGCCCATGCTTGGAAAGTCAAAGAAAGTCAACAATTTTCATCCTATAGCTAGGCCAAAATGCGCCCAAGGGAAGTTGATAGCAAGAAAATTTTTCTAAGTGTAGAACTCGTCCTCCACCACCCTCCAAATGCGCACACCTGTATCAACATGAAAATGCGCCCAAAAAGAGGAAAAGTCAAATGAGTCAACGTGCTTTATCCTTCTCCTATGGCAAAATGCGCCCAAAACAAGGCATGTGAAGACAAAAACTAAGAAGGCGAAGGGTCACAGGCTAGGCGTGGGAAGTTTCATCCACCACATATGCTCAAATGCGCCCAAGAAGGAAGGAAGTCAAAGGAGTCAAAGGAATTCGTCCTCCTCACCCATCTAAATGCGCCCAAAATGAAAGCAAGTCAACAAGTCAAAGATTTTCCTCCCTCACCTACATGGAAATGCGCCCAAATGAGGTCAAGTGAAGACGAAAACGGAGAAGTTGAAGAGTCATCCTCCATGCAAGCCAAAATGCGCCCAAGTTGAAGTTGTAAAAGTGAACGAAGGGTAGTGAACAAGGTAAAAGGTGAGTAAAATACTCCAAGGTGTGGTCAAAGCAAGGTAAATGCTAGGCATGGTTGTTAACCCTCTTCAAGTCCTATGTGCGCCCAAGGTGATATGTGTTATAAAGTGTTAGAAAATATTGAAAGGTGGTGAAAATTAATGTTCCCTAGGCATTGGAAGTGAAGTCTTCTAGCAAGGGTAATGTGCGCCCAAGACACAAAGAGGAGAAATTTAATATGCGAGGGTGATGAAGTGAAAACAAAATAAGAGGCATTGAAAGTGCTAAGTGTTGAAGATTTTTTTTAAAAACAAGATGAATTTTCCTCATGAATTATGATGTGCGCCTAAGTACAAGATGATGAATAAAATAAAACGTGTTGAGTGTGATGTGCTTTCAAGAAATATTTTCTAAGAGAAGTTGATGAATTTTCTCACCACAGGAAGATGAATGAAGTTGGAATTTTCCCAAGGCAAAATTTTCAAGATGATTTAAAATTTTTCTAAGGCAAAGTATTTTCTTCCTTAGAAAATACGCCTAGAGCTCAAGGTGGTGAATTTCTTTTGAAGCACAAGCAAGTTTTTTTTCAGTGACAGAGTCAGAAGATGATGACAATACAGGATGAATTAAAATTTTCCAAGTTTGAGCAACGGAGTATTCACGGAGATGAAGAACGGATTTAAATTGATGGAATAATATTTTCTAAGGTTCAAAATTTAAAAATTTAAATGAACCCGTTCGTTGGGTACCCATGGATTCGAAGCGTTCTGGAGAAAATTCTCTTCTGGGTACTGGACATTTGTGATGATAGATGGATTTCTATGTCTTCGGCACTTCGCCAACACTTTTTGGGTGAAGAATTTAATCAGTGCTCAAATTGTGAAATTTTCCTAAGGAAAATTTAAAATTCTCTAAGGCAAAGTGAATAAAATGTGTTTTCAAGATGAATTTCTCCAGACAACGGATTTGAAGTGAATTGCCTAGATGATTTTGATTGAATTCTTCGATGATGAATTTTCCAGAGTCGAGGAGAGGTAAAATTCGAATTCAAATGACAGAGCTCCGACTGGTGAATTAAAAAGATGAATTTAAATTAAAAAATTTTGAAAGTAAATTCAAAAGATGCCAGTCAAAGTCGAACTTCTAGAAGGTTGAGATTCTCGGACAAGTGTCAGGAATACCAGAGAGGGAAATTCAAATTCTTGAAGAAGAGTAGTGGAAATTTAATGCACTGCCTATACTTAGCTCCTTCTAGAATTCGACTTTTGCTATAAGATTGAGAAGTTTCTCACTTCTTTTTCACAGCTGAGGAGAATTCAATTTGCTCTGAGTTAGACATTGCAGTGAGTTGTTGAAGACTAGATTGCTGAGGCTTGAAGAAGTTTGAAATTTTGTTAAGTCTAAGAGTTGCTGAGTGAAAGGCGTTGGAAGTTCTGGATTGCTGAAGTTTGAATTTGCTATTGCTGAAGCTAAGAAGGACGCCTTGAAGTGAGAAATCTCAAAGAGTTTAAGAGGTGCGAATTTGCTTGAGTTGTTGCTGAAGCTCGATTTGTTGCTGAAGTTTGAAGTTGCCAGTGCAAGAGAGGAAATTTCGATTTGAAGAAGATCATATTGCTGAAAAGGACGCCTTGAAGTAAGAAGTTTCAAGACCATATTGAAGTGCGCACTTGCTAAGTGCGAAGTACGAATTTATCAAAGTTCAAGTTGCTGATTGAAGTTGCTGAAAGTAGTGAAGTCGTTGAAGCTTGCTTGGAAATTTGTTTCTAAGTGATTGAAGTTCGAAATCTTGTGAAGGAGAAGTTGAGATGGCTGAGGCAAGGGCAACTGGAAAAGATAACAATGGTGCATCCAGGCAGGCTGTGATCAAGAAACTGAGCAAGACATTTATGCCAGAGTCAAAATTCATTTCAAAGTTGGGCAAGCTGACAGATACCAACTTGGGCTCCGTCAACCTAGAGACTTTCAAGAATAGAATGTTGGGGATTGGAAGTCATCGACCTTCGACTACTTCGCACAATATTGTTCGAAGCAGATTATATGCAGCTGCTGGTTTCCCACCAGCTATTCAGTGTTCGGAGCTGATAATGGAGTGTGCCAACTGCTATGAGGAGGATCACAGGTTGATCATGTCGCCAGATGGCCAAGTGCTTTCCAACCTCACTCCTGCTGCCATTGGTGAAGCTTTCGGGATCCCAGTACACAGAAATATGGTTTACAAATCCAGAGAGCGAGCTGAGCGAATGTATGCTTCTGCATTCGAGAGATGCACGAAGACGATCAATACTCACTGGATGAGCAATCCCAAGCCTTCTCGTACGAAGCTGCCGAAGCAAATCATAGCGAAGGACTTGAAGCAGGAGTATTGTGATCTCATCATGATGCTGAGCAGAGTTGGTGGTTGCCCACAGTCCTTATCTTCGAGCCATGGATGTTCTACTACATCAACCTCGTGCTGGAAGGGAAAGATTACGTCAACTGGGCCGAGATGATCAGTGACAATTTGCATGAGCAGCTCCTGAGCCTGAGAAGAACGAAGACATTTTATATGAGCTCTTACATCATTTACATGCTGGCTCGTATGACGAAGTATCGAGGAATTTCATACAAGGAGCCTATTGGTTGTGGCTCTCACCAGTTTAAAATACATGAGGCTTGTCCGCAGTTGCATTTGGAAAGCACTACTCATTACAAGCGTGTCAATGACGCCTTCACCATGCACATCACGAGATTGCTTCAGGAGCGGTTGCATCACAGAATCTCGAGAGAGGCCCAGGAATTGATTGAAAGGTATGGATGCTGGTTTATTCAGTTTTCAAAGTTTTCTTACATAAGGCTGCAAGGTTTTTTGTTACACCCCGATTGTATAGCTACTATTGCATAGGAAGTACATTGTAAATGTTTGAATCTTTCTATTGAATAAATTAAATTGTTCTTGTGATCAATTGAAAGTGTCTTAATGATTGTCTCATTATCTGATACTCCTGTTGATGTAATTCTTGAATGAAATTAGCATATTAAGTTATGGAATAATGTTGTTCTAACTTTCTACGATGCTTTATGTATATTACCTTGGTTTTGAGCAAATGACTTCCGTTGGCATGTCATGATGTGCAGGAAACAGGTTCGTACCTCCAGGCAGAGGAGAGATATCACTCGGGGAAGAACTTGGTCGGGTAAACAGTAATGAATACCAATTGGACATACACACACAAACCGTAGAACTGAGTAAGCTAAGTCATTGTTCTGGTTAAAGGTAAGTCATCCGTAGGCCTGTCTAGTATCATTAGGAGTCGTGTCTTCTTCTGAAAGTGTAAATAAGTGACGCTTGCCAATATAATCTTATGAGTAATATTTCTTGTTAGAGGTGGATATGTGTATTTGTATATATATACATACGAATACGATATGTACAAGTACCCATAAGTACATTCATGTCGATACAACGTATTGAGCAGATGGATATGCCATACGTGTGCGTCGATATAAGTGTATTTATGAATACTTATACGTAAAGTATATAAATAATATATATACAAGTATACGTACCCGCAACTAACGTGATGAGTGAATATATATATATGATAACGGTATATTGCCCCGGAATTTATACATACACATATATATACATATACATGGTTACATATAGTATTGACTGGCTCACAGTATATAGACGTATAATGTAGATGTATATATATGTATAGGTATAAAGAAGTATATTTATATATTTAATATTATATTAAAATATAAATATAATATAGTTTTTATAAAGGTATACGATATTATTTAAATTACTAATTTAAATAATTATACAAATTAAAAACTATATTATATAAATATTTTAATAGAATAAAATATATATAAATATATTTAAATAAAAGTTTTGAAAATCAAGATGAAATGTAAATTAACATTTTATTAAAAATACTTCATAGAGAAATGAGACTAAATTTGAAGCAAAGAATTAAAATGTTAAACTGAAAATAACGACTTTCGAAATACTTCTTTGAATCGAATTTTTGGGCTTCAAATTTATACTTCAAACATTACCAAATGCGTCATAGTGGTATGTTGAACTTTATTAAAAATTTTAAGAGTTGAAAATTCGAAATAAAGAGCTTAGCCGTAAAAATGGCAGAGGAAAAGAAAAACGCGCAGGAAATTCGCGCGAATAGGGCCAGGCATCTAAAAATGGCCGACTGAACTCTTGCTTGGCAAACAAAACGAAATGTGGACGCCATTGGAGCTAAGAAAAAGTCTTATAGTAAACTTGTCATTTAACCTAGCAGTAAAAACGCGCCTGAATCAAGAGCTGTCACGATTTTAAAAACTAAGCAAATTCGAATTTGATAAAAACGTTAATGCTGTCAATAAGGGAGGTCGAAACCCTTGCCATTATGCAACACGTTTTTACCTTGAATCATTCCAAATCTTGCTGGCAGTACTGGCGCCATAGAAAGAGGAAACAGTTCAAATGGCAACCCTATAAATACCTGCGAATGTCATTCATAATTCTCACGAATTCACAATCAAGATTTGTTATATTGTTTAGAGCATTCTGCAGCTAAGAGAGAGTTCGCCATTAGTAAGAAAGTTATTAAGTTTATTCTGTTAAGAAATCTATCTGGTTGAATTGAGAGAAGTAATCTCTGAGTAGAGATCAGTAGTAAGGAATTGCCAGATCGCTGTGCTGAGTACTTGTTACAGAATCAGCTGAAAGTCATCTGGGTGAAGGCAAGAGAAGGAGTTACCCTTCCAAACATCTGGAAAGCTTTATCAGGCATGCTAATTCCTGGTTTTACATATTTTCTAATATTCTAGTAATCTGATAAAATTCTGAATTATATTCATGACTGAAAAGAAAAGTATTTGAATAACTGGTTTACTTAGGATTGAATAAGAAAGAAGAAAATTTTCTTAACATATGTTAAGTTGTGAAATAAAATGTTTCATGTATGTAGTCTCTTCTTGGTTTTTGTTGACATTGGTGTACGGTTTACATTAGATAATGAAAAGTAAACTGCATAGTATATAATGGCTCCATCTATAGAGCATATGCTTGTAAATAAGTTACTAGTTACTAGGATTGAATCGAGAACATTTACGAGTTATACGCTACAACTAGATACTAAATAACTTAGTCAAGTTATGGTATCCCTAGGATGAGAATATCCTAAATAAAGGCGTAGTTGTAAGATCTTGTTAAAATGTTCGTCATTCCAGTAGTTAGATTGTTGTAGGAAGTCTAGGGTACGGACTACCCCGATAGACCAACCTACGCGTAGAATAAGATAGCCTCAAGTCAAGTTGAACCTGGCTAGTGAATGTGACATATGACCTATGTTCTTCATTGAACGTAAACACTTTGGCCAAAGTAGTGTAAGGAACCATTTAGTTGTTGTACTACACTATCAGTTCACTGTGATCCCGAAAAACATCCTAGTTTGAGAATTGCCGGTTGCACGAAAGCTAGCTTTGTAGGATCACAGCACTATGTCCAGTTGGTAGTCATTAAAGGTTACCCAACCAATCTCTTCTTCGAAGGGAGGGCCGTTCATTGCAAAATGATCGTGCAGGGGACCGCATTATAAGTCCGTGGTTGGCGGAAAAGCGCCCGAGTGATGTTTCTCCTCCTCAAAACACCCGACTGATGATCCAAGACTTGACAGGATGAACTCCTGGACCTTCTTACTTCTATTGGTTTCAAAAGCCTACGGGCTATGTATGTATATTTCTCTTCTTTCTTTGTAATTTCTTTTGGAATGGAATAGTTAAAAGTTGCAAAAGATGTATCTTGTTTATATTATTGAAAGGAAAAATTTTATCATTATGATATTGTTCTTGCTTTTGTGACTGAATTTTAAAGTTCTAAATTTATCGTACAAGTGTGTTCGTTACATTTTTCATCATATCCATATAGGCTGCCTAAGTACCCAACAGATAGAATTTTAATGCTAGAGATATCTAGGCAATTGGTTTCCTACGATAAAATTCAAAAGAAGAAGAAGAAGGGAGGTGTTGACTTCCCGATTATCATGGGAAATTCGGATGAAGTGTGTCCTTCAATTCAGGCAGCCAGAGAAGCCGAGAGCGAGCTTCAATTTTATCACTTTTCTGTTGGTGTAATTAACTATTTAATTACATCGTCATAAGTTTACTTAGGCAATCTTTAATTCCTAAGTTATAGGATCTCATCTTTATCTTATCGAGCTATCTTTTTGCTCAAGATAAGATTTGGTTGTTGCATGCTTGCCTTTTATAAGCAAGCCTCATCTTGTACATTTGTATCAATTAATCGTGAATCAATCTTGCATATTGATAGCAAGCATTCTCGCCATCAATCTCTCTTGTGTGGAAGTATTTTGGTCAAGCAACAGATTCTGGAAATCTAACATGGTATCAGAGCTTCCAGGGTTGCGGACTCCTTCCCAGATCTGAGGATTTTATTATTTTGGCTTGAAGATTTTTGCTGGGTGCAGATTGGGGTTTCAAGAACCTCACGGTTAAGATCAGAGGGTTCCGCAGACGAATTTTGACTGTAAATTCGCCTATTTTGAGAAAAGTTGTTTTTGAGGCAAAATTTTTTTGCTGGAACAATCTTCTCGGCGGTACGATCCTTCTTATTTTCGCAAAAAAAAAAAAAATTCAAAATATTTTCTGCGATATTTAATTTAATTATTTGGGGCAAATATTTCTATTATTTCGGGCTAAATCATTTGTTAGGGGTTATTAAATTTTTCTGCGTGATATTGCTCTGTACTCCGGTCTGATCCATCAGTCAGCTTGTGGTCGGAATTGTCCTTTAGTCAGATCAGGCCGTGGCTTGTCATTCGACATTCACTGTGTACTCTGTCAGGAGTCATCGGTCCGTGCACTGCTTTCCTACACTGCAGTCATTGGTCACCGGCATCTCGAAGGAAATCAAATCCGACAGAGAGTCATCGGCCCTATTGGCCAGTAACTTGCCATCGGGCTTCATTGGAGGGGTACTGTGCTTTTAAATCTGGTCCTATTTCCATTGGATCGGCCTTTGTACTGAGCCCTGGTCACCTGTCACAATTGTCGGCTACCTCAAATCCCGGTCACTGGCTATCCCATCGAAGGCGTACACTCCCGGCCTCTTTTGTTCCGGTACTGGTCCGTGCTGGGACTACGAATATCATCGGGGGTTTCTCCATCGCCGAAACCATTTTTTGTTGCCCGGTCTTCCTTTGTGTCCGTGTACATCGGTCCGCAGATTCCATCAGCATTCAACCGGTTCGCAGGGTTGCTGGCAAATCTCCATCGGCCCGTCCACCGTCGACATCATCTGCAGAGTACGGGTTCTTGCCTCTGTTCTTCGGCGTACACTGTCTTTTCGTGCAAGGTACTTTGACAGTGCTTTCTTTATTTCCATTGGCAGAGTCTTTATTATTGGCATATTCTCCTATCAAAGCGGTACAAAGGCATTTAGCTATATTTGGTTGGAGTTTATTTGTTTTAAAGATTTCTATAAATCTTTGTATAAAAATTGCCAAATTGGCCGACGGTTTATGTTTAGGTCAACCTTTGTATTCGATGATTTTTTGCTTTGCTTGGTGGTGTGGTCACATGGAGAACCGAATTGTAGCCCCAGAGTGCCAAAATTTGCACCATTTTAGCCTTGTAATTGCCCCAAGTGCCTATTTATAGGCCTTTTTTTCGTTTTTTCATAACTTTTGCATACGGAGGCCATTTTCCAGAAACGAGATATCGTCGGAAAGGTGGAGATCTGAATTTTTCAGTGGTGCAGATATTTTGCAGAGATTTTGCAGTTTTGTGCCATATTTTCCAAGTTGAAGACAAATCTCCCTTTTTGGCTTTCGGAGCTCATAGTTTGTAAATGGGTTTTTTAATTACTTTGGAGAATGGGAACTATAGGCAATGGAGCAATTTAATTCTCACTCATTTTGGTGAGATAAATCTATTGCCCTATTTGTTTAATACAGTTCTTTTTCCTAGCACAGGTGTTGAGTATTGCAATTGGATAGGCTTTAGGGCTAGAGTCTTTAGAGTTATTTTTGAAAATGTAAATGATGACATTTTGGAGACTCTTATTCACTTCGAATGTCCTCATACTCTTTGGACTCACATTAGAGAGGTATATGGAGACCATGATTCTTCTCCATCTCTTGAAGCTCCTCTTTCCAACTCACATGTGCTTGTTCATTCTTCAGAGTTGATAACCCATGATTGTGATCCTTTGGACAAGATTGCAGATGTTTCAGAGGTTCCTGATAGTCTTCCTGATTGGGATTCCTATTTGACAGACATTGCTTCTTTGTTTGTGGAGTCTCACATTTCAGATTTGGAGGACCAATTTGAGGGTTTATCTCTCTTATTTGATGATAGTCATGGGTCCACTATTATCACTTCATGTTTGTCTATGGAGTTTGTTCAAGATCAGTTTCCACTTGTTCCTGGTTTGTCACAGTTTTTTGTGATTGGGCATGTACCTGATTGGATTGTGGCATCATCTTTATCATCCAAGAACTTGGCAACACATGAGCAGATTTCAGAGACACAATCTTCATACATATGGATTCCTCTTCCTTCTTCCTATCCAGAATGGGAATCATTCTTGCAGTTGTACTTGGTGTATCTTCTTCCTAAGGGGAGAAACATTGTTTGTAGGCATTGGATTTTGTTTTGTCTTCAGACATTAACCATACTTGCAGGAGATCATACATCATGGGGGGGATATCTTATCTCTTTACTTCCCTCTTATGGGGGGGTAATTTATTGTATATTCATGATGGATGTAATCCTTGGGGGGTATCATTGAGTCCTCCATACATCATGTTTACATTCGTCATGCCTTTTTTCTTGTTTTCTCTCTTTTGGAGAGGGGTTTTTTCCCACTGGGTTTTCCCCTTTTCTCTGCTTTATGAGAGATTGCATTTCATTTGCATCTGTAAATGGGTACCTAACATGGCCTAGTTGCCGGGACCCATAGTAGTTTGCATTATAATCTTCTCCCTAAGTTGCACTTATGGGGGGGTGTTGGTGTAATTAACTATTTAATTACATCTTCATAAGTTTACTTAGGCAATCTTTAATTCCTAAGTTATAGGATCTCATCTTTATCTTATCGAGCTATCTTTTTGCTCAAGATAAGATTTGGTTGTTGCATGCTTGCCTTTTATAAGCAAGCCTCATCTTGTACATTTGTATCAATTAATCGTGAATCAATCTTGCATATTGATAGCAAGCATTCTCGCCATCAATCTCTCTTGTGTGGAAGTATTTTGGTCAAGCAACAGATTCTGGAAATCTAACATTTCCTACCACACTAGCCGACAGCACTATGATCCGCACAATAACATCAAATGGGTACTGTCAGAGGAGTTTAAACACAAGGCAAATATTGAGGACTATAGGGCTGATGCATTAGATGAGATTGAAATCAGGAAAAGAATGTTCTCTCGGTTGCCAATTACTCTGATCAGGGAGTGTGAAGTTGTTCCGGTTCCAGACCAGGTGAATGAGGATATGGACGTTGTCCATCCGGATTATGCGGCAGTAAGAGATACTCCACTTCCGCTCCCAGATTGGTCAGAACCAGAGGTTGCTGACTTGGACACACTTTCTATTTCGGTCCTGACATTTACCAGAGCATGGGTTGATAGGCGTGTGAGTAGATTGAAGAGTAGGTCAATTGCTTTGACTTACAATTTGATGGGAGATCACAGGACACCCACCACTGGTAGGAAGAAACAGATCACACGAGGTCCAGAATCCAAAAGGAAAGAGCCAGTTCGGCAGGAGCCCATTCAGCCGGAGCCTCCACGAGTTGCATCGCCCACGCCATTGGAGACATGTTCTCCAAGTATACAGGAGGTTTCCTTGTTTGCTGATCAAAGGAATGCATTGAATCAGGTGCAAGTAGTACAAGAAAATAATCAACCTCCACGGAGAAAGTCAGTTGGCCAGAGCATCAACGCACCTAGTAGAGTTGATCAGCAGACTGATGAGGGGACTATTATTGACCCTTAGTTTCAGCAGGAATTAGAGGCGGCTATGGAGGATGATGATGATATAGTTTCAGGAGACACTCAGCCACTTGAGGACGATGAGCCTCACCAGAATGATACAGAGGTTGAACAAGTTCGAGAAGTAGAGGCACAAGAGCAGCAGCCCTTTGATATACAATATACAGTGCCTGATTGGCTCAGGGATAGGATGAGGAGAAGCCCCAGCGAGGAGATTGATCCAACAGTTGAAATGGAGGAGTTCTTAAACAGGATCAGTGCACCTCCACAGAAGAAGAGAGCACGAAAGTTTTCAAAGATATCAACTGATGAAGATGGTTCCCCTACCCTTCACGTTGTCGTGCCACAGGATGATTGTGACCGAGATGAAGCAGTACCTGAGAATTATGTGGTCACAACTTTGGACTTAGGACGCCCCACAGGTGCACAGATTGTGGAGTGTGATAACTCCTACCTCGCCCTCAAGGACAGATTATTCAAGAAGGAAGGAAAGTATAAGAAATTGAAAAGAGAGCATAAGGCTTTAATTGGATATGTGCAGCAGTTGTCTCGTCCTCGTGGGTAGGAAATTCCAGTGATAGAGCTTCCACCTGAGATACCCAGAGAGTCAATCAGTGGCTTGTTGGAGTTAGGAAAGATGGCACAGGAGGTAGACAAGTGGGTCACGGGAGTTCGTGCTGAGACAAAAAAGTTTATGGAGGACCTTGCTTTTGCTTTTTAGCAGGCTTCTAGTATTTTGGCACGGATGGAGGCAGTTGATCAGGCTTGGGGAGATGCTTCTGTTTATCAGAGTAAAGTGATCCAGCGTCTTGAGGCATTGAGGCATGTTCCGTTGCGATTACTGATTGATGGAGGCGTCATTCAGGAGAATGACAGATATGATTTCTCTAGATGGTATTCTTCAGCAATCATGGGACGTGGTTTCTTCGACACAGCACAAGCAGATTCAACCAGGGTACGGAAGGCTATGGCCAATATTATTGATGGAGTTCAGAATACTTTTGAGGCCATATTTGCTAGGCGGTTGAATCCGGATGAAGTTAATGTTGATAATTTGAGGGGTAGGCTGGTGCCATTCTTTTCAGAGGTGAAGACCTTCACACAGGATGACTTTGAGAACACCTCCACTTTCTCCAGTTTGATTCAGAGCACGCAGGATTCCTTAGCTGCTTGGAGAAAATCTTGTGCACGACATGAGACGTCAGTCACTGTGCTAGAGTTCCAGCTAGATTGTCTTCCACCCATTTCAGTTCAGGAAGTTGAGGCTGTACTTGGCAGGTTCGTTGAATTTGCAGCCAGAGAGAAGGAGAATGGGAATGCACTACTGGACGAGGATCTTCTAGAAGATTGATTGTGGGCATTTATTGCCTTTACTATTTTTGGGAGTGAGTGGGAATCTTTGTTCATTTATTACACCACTCCCCATTCTGGCAATTTTTAGGGTTAGGGCTGAGGTGGCTTAATCTTAGCCACTCTTTTGATTGTAATCTTAGCCATCCATTGGACCGGGCTACCTATATAAAGGGGGAGTCCCCCTCATTTGTACCTCATTAGAATTAGAGATTAGACACTAGCATTAGATTTGGAGATCAGAGTAGAGGCATTTTGTTTGATAGTATAGCATAGTGTGGAGAAGAAAGAAAGTTTTCCCTTTGAAAACTTTTGTGGAGATTGTTGTGTAAAACTTTCATGATAATAGATCTTTTCATTGATGGTGGAATTCGTCTTTGTCATGGATAGCTAGCAAGGTCTCTTCTTCCTTTCGGATCCAAGTAGCATAGTTTTCTTTTATCTCATGCAAGTAGTTTACTTTGGATGTGTGGTGCTTTATTGAGGTAGCTTCATTTCATTCCATACCACTAGCAGCTTGTTGATGATAAGTTCGCCTTGCGTGGTCTACTGGAGATTATATTGAGTTTAACTTCGATTGTGATTTGTATACTTATATGCGTCGTTCTGATGGTGTATGTATGCTAAATTGTAATCTGAACATCTTTTGCTATCCCTTTGAAGATTGCACCAATTTTACTGAAGCTGTCCGACGTGAGGCTAGGTGAAATTCGGTTGAAGTCTATTGAAATCAAGCTCCACATATCTTGCATTTAGGATAGAATATAAGTTTCTTAGGCCCTATACTCATTTACTTTCTGCACATTCCTGGTTAGCTTTAGGAAAACATACTATATTGCCAAATCATACGTACAAAATCCCCTTCGAATCATCTATCTGTTGTTAACTGCAAGAATCTTGAACAATTGTGTAAGTCCCCTCGTGAGAACATAGCAACTCACATCAAACCAACTGAGGTTATTCTAAGTATTTCGGAACCTTGGAGTTGAACGTGTGATCTATCTCGCAATCTTAGCACACGGAATACTTTGATCAAGAGAGAACGGAGTAGCCTTCGGACAACTTTGTTCTTCGGCTGATTGGTGAGGTCACAAAAATCACATCAACATTACCTTATTCCCCTTGCACCAAGGCTTCATTAATTCTTTGTACATTAAGACTTAACTATTCCAAACTCACTAAAAATGAGCAAGATTAATTGTAAGTCCATCCATAGTATAGCATTAAAAAATGGTAAACAAATTTGCCTTGGAAATGTTCAAATTTAAAAAACAAACTTCTCACCATATACTAGTGCTTGCTTGATATATCCAACTTGTACATGCAACTACTAAGCCAAGTCAATATTAATCAAGTTGTACTGTTAACTAGAATTCATTGATTTAATTGTCTAATCCTAAAATAATCAACTAACTTATACTACCAAAGATTATTTATTTGGAAACAAAATGCTTGGACCAGTTTCCTTCTCTTCTTTATCCAATGGTGAGTCCCCTCTTTTTCTTTCATCAATTCTTCGCCCTCGAATACTTCCTCTAGTACATGTGGTTTCACATCTCATCTATCTCTAAAACCTTATTCCATTTCTTCCCAAGAAAACTTTAACTCTCTATCCATAACACCTTTGAGCCAATTCCATCCTCCACCCATGAAGCAAAAGTAGAGAAATCTCCAAAATCCATAAGAAAATATTGTATTTTTTAAATTTCAGTCACCATTATTGACAATACCATTTTCTCCAGCATTAGGTTTAAATTTATCCCTAATGCGGATTTTGTAGAGAGACCTGAAGTATTGCAAAAAACAAAGACCTACTTAATTTTTTGTAGAAAACTCTCACATAATTACACAGTATGAACAATCACTCAAAACCAAAAAATAGGTTCATTGGTGAATTGAAACTCAAATAAAACCTAGGATTTTAACCTTTCAATGGATTCATAATACACATATGAGAAAAACATTTGTAAAACAATAAACCTAAATGTCCTTCACATTTTGAAAAATGACACTTAAATTTTCTGCCCTTATCGAAGGATATGAAGGTTTTCCTCTTTTATTTGTCCAAATTGCAACTAGAATAATATTAATTCAGAAATTTTGGACAACCAACTGCTTAAGGTCATGAACACTTGGACAATTTTCCTTCTCATCTATATCCAACGATTGGATTGTTGGAATCAAATGCACAACAAAATTAAAATCTACATTACCATTGCAGGCAGAAATATAGAGAGAATGCAAATAAAATGTAGGTTATAGTAACGGCATATTAAATATGCTCCAATCGATTGTAATTTGATTGCAATGGCTTTTATAACGCTTCTCATTCATGTGAATAACCAACCTTGTAATGTCCCTTTTCAATACTTCTATAACCCTGCAGTTTTTTTTTTGTGTTTCCTTGCTATGTAATAATAGAACATAAATAAAAATACTTGGCAAGAACATCAAGTTTTATTATTATTGCAGCAATCTATCCCTTATACGATACTGGTATGAACAACAATATTCAATCAAACCCTTATGCAAGCAATATTTAAATAGCATAGATTAATATGGCTAACAACAAAATTCCTCACTTACAAATTGTTGTGACCTTTTTCACACATCGCCCCATTCAAAATGGGGACCCCTAATTTTTGCTCCATTCTGGTCATTTTGGCTTTGGTTTTTGTGTCTCTCTCTCTCTCTCCGTCTGTCTCTTTTCTATGGTCTGCTTCCTGGGGACGTTCCCGTCTGCAAGCTTCAACATGAATTTGGCCAAGTCTGAAATTAGGGTTTGAGTCTTTCCAGCCAATTTGAAGTCAAACGAGGTGAATACATTGAAAATTGAGCTTAACATTGTTGTCAGCATGTTTCCAGCAGGCTCTCAGCAAATTTTCATCCGATTCTAAGGTACTTACTATTTTTAGTAAGTGTGAAATTACAGGCGATTCGTCAACATTTTTGAGATTCCGACAATCACACTACGCTCAGAGCACATCAGCTACTCGCATGCAAAATTTGAAAAACAGATAACTTACTATTTTTAGCGGTTTAGCAAATTTCAGGTGTGCGATGCGTAGTTTTTCTTTGCATGTCCAGCATATTCCTTCCGGTTTTTCAAGACCTTCGCAACGATGTAACATGCAAGTCGAGATGACCACTTTCGGATTCAGCCTTCCGAGGCTATTTTTAGGGTTTGCATGTCGAGGTTTCTTTTGCATGTCGGGTGATTCCTGATTGGTTTTTCGAGGGCTTCGCGATGGTGTGACATGCAAATGGAGATCCTCACTCAGTAAGGAACTTGCTATTTTTAGCAGGTGTGTCCCGGTAGCCGCCTCCCAGCAGTTCAGAATCACGAGCCGATCGCAGTGCTGCAGAAACGAAGGCAAACTGAGTTCATTTGGGATGCACGCAAAGCGAATTAGGGTTTCCAACTTCGGAGCCTAAAAATAGGCGTAAAAAGTCAAAATTTTCGAAAACCGGTGTAAACCACCGCGATCAGCGTCCTTCAAGCTATCTGCTGGTGAAATTTCAAGTCGATTGGAGCACTTACTATTTATAGTAAGTTGATTTGGAAACTGGCTAAAAATAGTAAATTGACTGCATGCGTCAGTACCAACAGGCAGGCCACGTGGTGAGGAGCGCCTCATTAAAATTTCAAGTTGATCGGAGCAGGGGAACTGTCAGAAGCAAGCAGTTGCTATTTATAGCAAATCATCTTCAGAAACATGCTAAAAATAGCAGGGTAATTAAAAGTGGCAGTGTCGACAGGATAATGAGGTTGCGAGGATCCAGTGTTTAAAATTTCATGGCAATCTGAGCTTCCGAAGTGTGAAAATCAAGAGGCTTACTATAAATAGCAGGACATGAAGCAAGTTGGTGAGGTGGAAGCAGGAAAAATTTTCTAAGGCAAAGTTTCATCCACTTGCCTAGGTAAAATGCGCCCTCAAGGTGAAAGCATAAGAAAAATTTCTAAGTCTGAGACTTCGTTCACCTCCTAGGCCAAAATGCGCCCAAAACAAGTGAGTCAAAGAAGTCAATGATTTCTATCCTGAAGGCATAGTAAAATGCGCCCAAGTTGAGAGAGTTGATGGCAAAATTTTCTAAGTATGGAGTTCATCCTCCACCACCCCCTAAATGCGCCATCCTTCATGCAAGTTCAAATGCGCCCAGCAAGCAAGAAGGTCAAAAGGTCAACAAAGTTTATCCTCCTCACATGCTAAAATGCGCCCCTCACATGCAAACAAATCCAAAAAGTTTCTAAGGGAGAAACTCGTCCTCCTCTCATGTTGAAATGCGCCCAAAAGAGGGCATGTCAAGACAAAAATAAGGCAAAGTCAAGCTGGTCAACATGTTTCATCCTGCTGTATAGGCAAAATGCGCCCAAAAAGGGGCATGTGAGGACAAAGCAAAGGAAGCTGAAAAGTCACCAGCTAGGCGTTGAAAGTTCATCCTCCTACATAGGTAAAATGCGCCCATCCTCTTCAAGGGGTGAAATGCGCCCAAATAAAGATAAAGACAAGTGGAGATTGTTGGGCGTTGTGCAAGATGGGCATATCTTAGTGTTGACTTTCCTCTCCAACCTTTGAATGCGCCAAGTAAAGGGTGGACTTGAGTTGGAAAGTGGTTAAGTATTGGTGAGGTTAAGAAAATATTGCTAGGCGTGGTAAAGTGGAATATTCACCCTCAAATTGTGATGTGCGCCATGCAAGGTGAAGGTGGCAATGGTAAAATATGAATGGCGTAGGAATAAATGTCCTCCTCAAACACAAAATGCGCCAAGGGTGGCAAAGTGAAATAAAGTATAAGAAGGGTGATGAAATATTTCTCTAAGGCGTTGGAAGTGGAGTCTTCTGGCAAGTGTAAAAGAGGAGAGGTTTAATATGCTAGGCGTGGTGAAATACAAGTTGTTGGTAAATATTGCTAAGGCGTTGAAGTTGCAAAGTGATAAAATTTCCTCTAAGGCATTGGAGCTCCAAAAATATTTTTCAAGTGTGAAGTTAAATACGAAGTGGTGGCTAGAAAATAAAATGTGCCAGGCATCTCTGTGAATAAAATGTGCCAGGCATCTCTGTGAATAAAATTTTCTGAGTGAAGTTGGTATTTTCATAGGCAAAAGTGGATCGAGCTGGATATAAAATTTTTAAAGCAAAATTTTCCAAAGAGATGATTTAAAAAAAAATTTATAAGGCACAAAATATTTTCTTCCTCTAGAAAATGCGCCTAGACTCTGAAGAGATAAGATTTTCTTGAAGCACGAGCAGAGTCGCCAGAGGTGAAGTCAGTGAACGTCAGCTCCACAAGATTGATTAAAATTTTCCAAGTCGGAGCAAAATTCTCAGAGGAGATCGAAGAACGAGAATAAATTGTTGAAAGAATAATTTTCTAAGGTTCAAAATTCAGAGAAATAAAATGAACCCGTTCGTTGTGCACCCATGGGTTCGATGCGTTCTGGAGAAAATTTTCTTCGGGTATCGAAGATTATCGATGAGGAGTTGATTTTAAGGTCTTCCACTTGTCGAGAATTTTGGGATGAAGATTTTAAGTGGGCACCAGGTTGATGTATTTCCTAAGGGAAATTTGAAAATTTTCTAAGGCAAAGGTGAAGAAAATGTGTTTTCAAGGTGAAATTCTCCAGATGATGAATTTGAAAGGAACTGCCTAGGTAAATTTGCTCAAATCCTTCGTGAAGATAGTTTACTTGAGCCAGAAATGAATAAAATCGAGGTTATCAGAGCTCCAGCAGGTGAAATGAATTTCTCAAAGATGAAGTTTGTCTAAGGCATGAACTTGAATGCAAAGTTGGCGATGAACGCTTGAAAGTTGGAGCGTGAGGATCAGGTGAGTGAGTTAAGTTTATATTGTGAAGTGTTCTAATGCTTCTCTCCTTGCTGGTTTTGTAGGAGGAACATTGAAGCCTGAGCATGATGTCTGGAAGTGGTGAAGCACGATGAAGATGAGTTTCACATGAAGAAAGAAAAAGTTGCAAGAAATTGGCTAAGTGTTAATTCAAGTGACAAAGATGAAGATCCTCAAGTGGAAGAAGTCAAAGAACAAAGTCAAGAAGGAAGATCAAGGACAGTGTGAACGCGTCTGCAAACGGAATCTTCTAGAAGGATGATGGTGGACATTATGGCACATTTATTACCCCACTCTCCTTCGTGGCGGTTTTTAGGGCAATATTGTTTAGGGCTGAGGTGGCACGATTCTGGCCACTCTATTGATTGTAACCCTAGCCGTCTTTTGGGACTTGGCTAGCTATATAAAGGGGGAGTCCCCCTCATTTGTAAGGCATTAGATTAGACATTGGAATAGTAGACAGTAGACATTGAGAGAGTATTAGCATTAGAATTAGATAGTGTAGCATTGTAGAGCATTTTTGCATAATTTGGAGAAGAGAGAAAGTTTTCCCTTTGAAAACTTTTGAGGAGATTGTTGTGTAACACATTTTATGATAATAGATCTTTTCATTGATGATGGAATTCGTCTTGTCATGAATTGCTAGCAAGGTCTCTTCTTCCTTTCGTATCCAAGTAGCTTAATTTCATGCAAGTAGCTTACTTTGGTGTGTGGTGTTTTACTAAGATAGCTTCGCTTTATTCCATACCACTAGCGGCTTGTTGATGATAAGTTCGCCTTGTGTGGTCAACTGGACATTACCTTGAGTTTAACTTCAGTTGTGATTTATATGCTTATATGCGTCGTTGTGATGGTGTATGCATGTTAAGTCATAATTTGAACATCTTTTGCTATTTCCCTTGAAGATTGCACCGATTTTCTGAGGCTATCCGACGGAGGCTAGGTGAAATCCGGTTGAAGTCTATTGAAATGAAGCTCCACATATCCCGCATTTAGAATAGAACATAAACTTCTTAGGCCCTACACCCTTTTAAATTCAGTTCATTTCGGTTAGAATTAGGAAACTTGGCTCACACCTGCCAAATCATTTGAATCACACGAAAGCCCTTAGTTTGTTGTTAAGTCGAACAATTGTGTAAGTCCCCTTGACATACCAGCAATATCACATCGAGCCAAACTGAGCCTATTCGCACTCAAGGAACCTTGGAGTTGAAAGCAGATCTTACTCGCAATCTTAGCATGCTGAATACTTTGTTCAAGAGAGGATAGAGCGTCCGTTGGGAGACTTTATTCTGTGTTGGTGCGGTCTCAAAAACCACGTCAACACAAATATACTTCAATATTGCTGAAACAATGGATGGACTGCTAAGGAACAATAAATACAAACACATGCAAGTGATAATTTACTGTGAATGAGGACAACACAAAAAATTGTACTGCAAACTGCTGTTATAAGTATTATAATTATTGATACAAACTGATCTTATAATTAACAATCACAATGACAAGCTACCATAGCAACACTGTAAACAATGATATAGAAAAAAAACTAAAAAAAAGTTGCAATCTTCTTCTCACAACTATGATTCCTGGATGAAATTGCCTCAAAGAACAAAGGGTTTTCATCCTCTACTCTTGTTTGGAAACCAAGAGAGTTTTCGTCTTTTGAATCTCTACACTCCAAGAGTTTTTTTTCCTTGGGAGAAATAGATGAACAATAGTGCTCAAGCTATTATATAAAAAAAGAAGTTTTGATTTCATAAATTGGATGATTTTCTTTGAGCAATTCTCTTCCTTTTATAAAATACATTTTGGCTCCTTTAATTTGAATTCATTTTTTCTGCAAAAATCCTGTCCAAAATGTTAGAATATTGTTATTGATGTCAAAGCAAATGAACGAGATTGCTGCCATTGATGTCAAAGCAATTGTTTCAAATGTTGTCATTGATGTCAAGAAGGAATTCATAGTCTAAAAGTATTGTCATTGATGTCAAAAGTATAATCGATGCCCACGGAAATTGCAAATGGCCAAAGGCCACTAATCAACTCATAAGATAAGATGTGTTTTGGCAGTGCTTAAAACTAACTTTATATTCCTTGAAGAATGCTGGCCAACTCCTTTTATTTTGGTGCCCATGTTTATGCAAGACAAAGTTTAAGCCTAATGTTGGCCAACTTCCTTTGAACAATTTTTTCATTATGAAAGACAAAATATTGGCCGACTTCTTGATGAAGATGATACATTTAAATATATTTTAAATCGCCCAAGTAATATATAAATAACACATCATTTATGGACAGTGAAATATATTAATGATGAGTGAATGAATTAAAGAGGAGCGAATGATATTAATAATTAATAAAGGAGCGATAGTATTTCATAGAAGGCAACACTCAAGTGTATGAAGGCAGCGCTTAAGTTTACAATGGCAGCAAATTGTTTAAAGAAATGTTAAAGATTATGAATGGCACTTGATAACACAGCGATCAACTAAAGTTTTAAGGGAAGAGATTATATAAATGGAAGCAATTAAGGTTTGAGTTTAGGCCAGTCTCTTAACAAAAGGTCATAACCTTTCAAAAGAAGACCACTCTTCAAAGAGATGCCTCTCTTCATTGAGGCATGAAGATAGAAGATGTGAGTGTGGAATAAGGAGAAGTGAGAGATAAAATGACATATCATTCAAACATAAGAAGACTTGATGAGGAGAAAAGAATAATTGTCTAAGGCAATTTTTTGTAAAGAAGGTTTATATGATCATTATCCATTGAAGGAGCAAATAAAAGAAGACAAAATATCTTCGTAATTCATTAAGATTTATAAGTACTTTTGGAGAAGATCTAAAAGTATATTGAAGCAGATTTATAAGCATATTTGGAGCAGATTTGTATATGTTATCAAGGGCAGGTTTGTGAGAAAAATATATATACATTCAAGACAGATTTGTATAGAAGATAGGCAGATTTGTGTAAAGGAGAATATTCAAAAAGGAGATTGAATTGTTCATCATCCGTTGTTGTTATCTGCTTCTCTCCTTTAATTAATGTTGATTTTATTAATCTATTTACATATTTACTGTTGTGCTGAGATGTTTGAACATGTATATGTCAAGTTATTCATATGAAGGTTTAGCTTCAAGAGACATTGTCATCTAGTTTAGATTTTTAAATTTACTGCATATCCATTTTTAATGTATACTGAAATTTGCCCCACCCCTATACCTATTTATTTAGATTTCAAAAGTAGCTACCCAAGATCTACACCAGAATTGACTGCACCTGTGAACCTAGAACTATGGTTTGACTTTGAATGATATGAAATAAAAAACACAAAACAAAATGATGCTTGGTCTCATATTCAAAATACCTCAACACTATATCTAGTATACATGATAAAGTCTTGTCATCAACATCGGCAGACAAAATTCAATCTCGGCCACATAGTTATCATTGGCTAGTAAACTTTACAAACTTTTACTGTCATGCTACTTGGTGAATTCTAACAGGCAATACACAAACTACATTTTTAGAAACTTCACAAGGTGAACAAAAGAAGTGAATGTTGAAGAACTGGGAGGGAACACTATCAAGATTGAACTGTCATCTGTTACTTGGCACATCTTGCTTTACAAAGAAGCATTTAGCATTCAGAGGTTTTATGTCACAAGTATACTCTGAAATCCACAGCTAAAAATAAAATTTAAAACATTGAGAAGACAAGATTTATTATAGATGAGAGTTTAAAGAAGGTGAAACGCTAGTGTAGGCATCTTTCATTGCAAGCCTTCAAATAATGTATCAAATCATGTTCACATTATCTATATACACAGCCCTATAGCCATTTATGTGAAGTGAATCTGCATGATTGAATTATCAACAATAGAATTGGTTTTTTAGGAGCATCAAAGATATGTAGAGGGCCAATAATCAAGTCCTAGATTCTGATTAGTATGATAGCATAATCATTCAGTTGAACATTAATTTAAATCTCTCAACATGAACCACTGTTATGGAGAGGGACTTACCTTGAAATGCTCTATAGGATATTTAAATTCATCAACATTTATGCGATCCTGAGCACACACATGAAGTTAAATAATCAGTGAATACAATCAAAATAGTGGTTGATGATTGCCAAATCAGCAATTAAGTTCACAAAAGAAGAGTATCATTCCTCCATCACATGCACTACACTGAAAAAAATGACATCCTTATCAATCCTTGATTCCTTTATTATTGAATCGTAATGTAGATTCTGCATACATAGAACTTCTTACAAATTTTTCTTACGACTAGGACGGTTGTGCACATAACCAAGAAATTGCAATAGAAGACAAATAATAGCTATCTGTAGCTTTATATATTTAACTATAGAATGAATTTTTAGTCACAGAAAGATGATTAAGATAAGAACCCATAGTAAGGCATCTGGAAGTGAATGTGAATCATGAAACAGGCCAGTAAACTAAGTTTTGCAATGTAAAAGTATCAATAGAAGAACATGTTAATCATAAAAAATATTGAGCCAGTCTTGCCAAATTAATACCCCTCAAACTCAACAAAAACATTCCATAATCAACTAAACACTTTTGTATATATGAACATGTGTGTGCATGTGGATGTGGGTATGCATGTGCATGTGTGGGTGTGTGTTAGTGTGAGTGCATACTTAGGTGCCTGTGTACACAACTACACATTAAGTCCCAGAATAAGGTTTATTCCTAACTCCCATAAAATTTATTTGCACGAGATAAACTATGCTTGAAAAATATATGTTACTACAACATTACCCCAGAATGTATAATTATGGAACTAACTATCAATTGAATGAATTGCAGAAACAATCTGCAATCTTCACCACAGATCTCAGTTCTTGAAACATAAGCTTTGAATCGACCTATATACCATTATCAATGCATCGTGAAAATTCATCATCAAAATCTCTGTGCTCCTTTATAATTTATATGCCTCTTATTCAATATAAATTATCTCCCGCATCTTCTAGAACTGATCTGCATCTTTGTTCTCATGGTTCCCACCATTTAAAATCACAGCTTATGTTTGAGGAATCCAAGATTTAATAATCTGTGCGATCAAATTTTGAACTGTTTTCTTATAAAATATAATAATCAAATGAGCAGCTGGAGCTTCTTCTTCTTAAGAAAACTTGCAGCGATATTTGTCATGATGGATTGGACCATAATCTGCACATGTACAAACATCTATCCAAGGAATGACTAAATTTGCAAGAATGATTAAATGGATTGTTGTGCAAACATTTATCGGCAATATGTGTTGTCCTCCCATTATGAGAACAACAGTTCTTATTTTTGGCACCGCAAGATGATGTCCAGTCATGTCCCCAATTTGGAGGCAGATTAATTTAATTAATTTAATTAATTAAGTCATCCAAATATTGTTATTTCATAAGGATGACAAATTGATTAATTCAATTAAATTAAATATTAAATTAATTATTTATAAAGTTATCCTAAAAATACAATATCGTAAGGTGACTTTATATTTAATTAATTTAATAATAAAGTGACTAAAAATAAAATAATATCAAAAAGTCACTTAAGAGAATAAAATAATATTTTATTCTAGAAGCTTCTTGGAGACTTGTTGAGAAATCTATTTAAGAGGTTGTTGGCTAAGCATTTGAACACACTTGATTTGGAATTCATTACACATTACCTACGTGGTAAATAGTTGAAGCTAAATGCTTAGCTTGCTAGAGTGCTGAAGACTCTAGGGTTCCAGTTTCAATTGTGCAACACCAATCCTAGCTGGGAGTTTGGGGAAGATATTTCAGTCTTTCCACTTGTGCCAAAATTTTGTGGCCTTTGGCCAAATTTTGATGATTGAGAAGAAATCGATTTCCATAAGCACTCGCAGATTTTTGTTGAAGAATTTTCAGTCTTTTGAGGGACGTTTTTGCTTGAGGAAGACATCTAAAGTGGAAGGTTTGATTTTCATTTTGCTGATTGCCAAAAAGCCAAGTTTCTATTCTTGCTGGGGCGCACCTTGAGGAGGTAGGATTTTGGTCAGGGTGGCATACTAAATTCCAATAAAATTCATCAAGAGTCATTGGACATCAAGGAAGGTTGGCGCGCCATTTTGGAGGGCAAATACATCTTCATCAAAGAGAATTGAATTAATTCATGATTGCTGCTTCAGAAAACCAGGTTCCTCATTTTCATTATTGCATTGCATTTAGTGTCATATTCTCATATAAGAGTCCTTGGCTGATATAATCAGCAACATAGCAATGTAATTACAGTCATATTATGAGCAATACAATTGCATATGTAATGTCATTTTATTCACAGCAGATTGGCACTTTAGTTCAGCCATGTCATATTGAAGAAAAGAATGAAAACTCATATGTAGAAGGTCTGATTGCATTACTTAATCAGCTTGTAAACACTTTCATATTATTGTAATATTACATTGGAGTTATAAGGAGTTTGGCTGCAAATTGTATGACAAAATGTCAATGGTTGTAGATGATCTTTGCACTTAGGAGTTGCATGACAATTGTTTGACAAAATGTCTAGTAGCTATTCTCTCATATCTACATGTATTAGATGCATGCCAAATGTTTGTTGAAATGTCTATTGGCTGTAGCTTGCATTTTCCGTCACTTATATGCATTTGAAAAAACAAAATCAGTTTCCACATCTTTCTTTATCATTATTAGACATCATTGTATTGTTGAAAGCACTCACAAACACTATTGGCAACATACCAAACCAAAATCAAACAATTAGAAAATTGCAACAGCAGATTATCAGCACTTATCAGTTTGCACACCAACTGTTTGACAAAATTCCTAAGAGCCAAAATCAGCAAATTCAACTTAGATTTAGCAAGGGCTTTTATAGTGGTATCAGAGCCAAGATTCTGCCAGCCTGATTGGGTCATTCAAAGAAATTTCAGTTTGATTTCATGGCCGATTTTAGCAAGACAATAGAAGCTACGATGGGAGCTTGGATTCGACAACAGGATAGCATGATGGAAAGAATGAAAGAATAGGAAAAAGGATTGATTGGAAAAATTGGGAAATAGTCTTGAGTAGAAGGCCAATAAAAAGAAATTACAAGTTTCATCTTCTCTTCAGGAGGATAGCACGCCATCATCTTATGTTTTAGCTGAGCTGGGTGATGATGAGTACATGGAGCAACCGGAGTCCTCTTGGATTTGGACACCTATTCAGGACATTGATGAGGATTTTGCAGATGGGATTAATGCTACCCTAACTCCAGAACAGAATGAGAGCATACGGGACCTTGCAGAAAAAGAATATCAAGCACAATTAGAGGCCTCTTCATGGGAGGTTGAAGCTAGACAAACACCGCATGGTCTACATAGTTTGCAGAACCAACTGAAGGTGAATGAGGGTGAGATTGTAGCAGCTTTATCTCATCATGACAAGTTGCATAAGATGATTGAGAATCACCTTTGGATGGTTCAGCTAGGGAGGAGAGAAAAGGGAAATGAAGCGGAGTCTTCTCACATGTGATAGTTTAATAGAAGTCAAAGAAGGAATGGGAGCATTGAAGACAAATTATTTGCACCTTCTTTCGGATCGTGATCGCCTTCTCAACCTTGTTGAGGTCTATGCGGATACGTTGAGAAGGAAGGAGGATTAAGTAGATAAGCTTACTCACGAGCTTATGGTTAACAGTGATTCCTTGAGGAGTACTCAACTAGCTCTTTAGGAATCAGAGAGTCATGTTGAAGAGCTTTGCTTAGAGTTGAGTTTGGCTCGAGATTCATTAGGTACAACAAAGACTCAATTATCTATGGCAGCCAGAGCACATGTTGATGATAGTAGCGTGAGTTCACCTAGCATTCACATTCAAGATACAGGTATAGTGTCTTGTGTGTCGGATAGGCATGAGGAGTCAGTTGGTGATGGGTGCATTACTCTCAAGAGGAGTTTGCTCGAGCTGCCAGTTGACTGCATGTTGGATGTTGGTGTCAATCCAGCCTCTTTCCAGGGAGTAGATGGCATTCATGACAGTACTCGTGATGATGATGTTGCTGCAAGACCAACTCATCCAGTTGTGAGTTGTGAGTCTTCGTTGGATACTACTAGTACAGGATGGAGTACACATGACTATTTGGGTTTCCCTTTGGCGCAGTCAAGGGAGTTTCAACTCAATTGCATCATGAGGTGTGCTCATCAGTTTGATTTCAACCCACATACACAGGACTTGACTAGGTCATTGTTGGCGTAGAGAGATGGGTTGAATAAGGGATGTTTGGATTCACTCTAGTACGATATGTTCCCGACGTCAGGTAATGAGTCCTAGTCTCTTGCTTCGCCCTTTCTAGTAGGTTGCTATCAGATTTGCCTAGATGGGACTATAGCGGGAGGTATCAGAGTGACACAGCGAAAGTCAGTTGGAGTTGAGTTTAGAGGACTTCCAGGTTATCCATGGGATTCCAGTATGACACTTGAGGTATATAAGTGCAGTACTTGGAGTTGGCATGATGAGATTGATTTACAGAGTTGGAATCCAGGAATTCCTTTGCTGGTTGGATGGTTTCATTGGTTGATAGAGTTTGACAGCTTCGTGGGTTGTAATATCCCCATTTTAGCCCTACTCTCTTCTTGAGGATTTAGCCTATTTCCGGAAACTCGTAGGCTAAACAGAATTGGAAATTAGGGTTTCCACTTTCAGATGCAATTTTGAAGGCTTGCATGTGTGTTTTTTTGACGCATGTCTAGTGGAGCTTTCTGGGTTTTTGGAGAGCTTCAGGATGAGGTAACATGCATATTAAGATAATGACATGCAATTTTGACTGATACCTTGCATGCAGGAAAGGTTTCTGGGTTTTTCTAGGTTTTCAGAGACCTCCGGGGTGGGGTGACATGCATCTGAATTTGTCATCCTTTCCGGGCACTTACTATTTATAGTAAGTCATGTTGGTTGCCCGGTTTTTGCTCAAATGATATTTGGAAACACTTACTATTTTTAGTAAGTCTTGATTACTGCTCAGTTGGCATTCAGAGGATGTTGTGCAGACTTACTATTTATAGCAGTTTGCTATTTTTAGCAAGTCTATCTTTTAGCAGTATTTGTCTAGCAGCAGTTCAATCTTTTGCAGTTCAATTGTTCAGTTTGGCTTTCTGTTGGTTTTCATGTGAATTTACTATTTATGGCAGTTGGCTATTTATAGTAAGACTAAATTTGGCAGTGGCATCATCAACAGTTCAGCTCAAGTCATCTTGCTATCCATCAGTTTAAGTTTTGGCTTTAGTTTTGGTTATCTCCATGGTCTGAGTTTTATACTTAGTCAATTTCATGTTTTTCAGTTGTACCCCACGCCTAGAAGTGATAACTTCATGTTGTTTTTAAAGAGGGGACTTTAAGGGGTCAAGTGAGCATTTAATGATTTATTAAATGCTTTATTATTGCAAAGTGAAATTGGACGCTTAAAGGAGGATGAATAATGTTTTATTATTTCGAAAAGTAAATGCTTAAAGGTGGCGTCCCTTTTGGAAGTTGAAGTGATTCAACTTCTTGGAATTTGAAGTGTTTCATTTGCCAATTGAAACTTTTATATTGTTGTTTTGTGAAGAGCTGATTATGTGATGTTTTGGAAAGCAAAGTTATGCGGCTGGACTGAATCGAGAACCTGGCTAAGGGGAAGCTTAGCAAATTCAATCCATCCTTCAGGCCTGAAACTATGGCTTCCTAGGTCAGATGAAGTGCAGTGGTTCTTTGACAAGTTCAAACAGGTGATGAATTCTTGCCCGGTATTGGCTATACCCGATTTTCCTAGGCGTTTTGAGCTTGATTGTGATGCCTCATGAGAAGGCATTGGTACAGTATTGATGCAGGACAAGCACCCAATCGTGTTTGAGAGCTAGAAATTGCGGGGTGCAAAGAGAGGTTACAGTATATATGACAAGGAAATGTTAGCTATAATGCATGCCTTAGCAAAATTCAGACAATACTTGGTGGGCCTCCGAAATAGACTAATGGTCACCAAAAAGGACTAGTGCTAAGAAGGGGACATTACACATTTGCAACTGCCTATAATAGTAGGACCTCCACTTTCACATGCAGAACAACCAATTTACAGGTTAGGGTTGCAAAGATAGTTTAGTCACTATTCTAATAGCTCCTTTTGAGTTCAGGATTTGTTGTCCTACTAGTTGTTTTAAGTGTGATTGTTTTCTGACCCTATACAAATCACCATATGTGTGTGGGTACAGCTATAAGAAAGATTATTTGTACCATTTTTGTTAAGTGAAATTGTTAGAAGTTTCTTCGTACTGCTAAGCATATTTCAATGTAGTGTCCCTTCTAATGACATGAGAGAATGCATGGGAGGAGCAAAGGGAGGGAAGAGTGTCAAATTGTATTCAATGCAAGAATGTCCTTAATCTAAAGCATTTCTTTTTAAATTGTAAGGATAAACGGGCATAACTTTAAGGGTTCCTTCAATCCTACATTAAATGTTTTATACTATATGAATTTTAAACAGTGTGCTTTTTTTGGATTTTATTGTGTAATTTGTTTGTATCAACGTTTTGGATCACACTCCGTGATCCATCATATTTTCTCTCTTAGTTCTTTTCTCATCCTAATGATGGATCACGGAGTGTGATCTAAAATGTTGATGCAAACAAATTACACACAATAAAATCCAGAAAAAGCACTATTTAGCAATATGGACTATTGAAATCTAATGTCTTTATTTGGTTTTTGTCAAATTTTATCATCCATACCTACATAATATTGCTTCTCATTGAATTTTTTTTGTCAATAACTTCACATTATAAATGTTCTAACACATGTTTTGTTGCATGTATAAATGACAAACATGAAGCAATTAGTAGAAAAGATAGTGTCAATGTCTGAGGAATGTAATTTAATGGTAAAATGGTTTCACACTCGAGTGAGTGAAATCCAAATCAAATTATGCACATGTGAAGAGATTATGTGCCCACTGTGAATTAAAATTTCAAAAAAGAACATGTTTCATCAAAAGGAAGCATAGTGAAACAAATAACAAATGAATACGATGTGGAACATGTTTTCATAAATTTTTCATGTTTGATGAGTTTACTACATAGAGGGTGTAAAGATTCTATGAATACAAAGATGAAAACAAATAATTCATACCTCAAAAAAGTCAATGAACTTTGGTATATCTTTAGCAGAATCTCTAGTGTTCATGCGCTCCCCTTGCTTAGTTGACATGCTTTGCAAAAGGTCCTTGGTACCTACATCATTATACAACAAATTATTATATCTAAAATTCTCAACCTCAAAGATGAATGTCTTTATATGACATTAATAATAATTAAATTCTTAATACATACAAGGGTTATGCAAGATGCTTGTGCAATGTAAAATGAAATACACAACATTGAATTAATAAATTTTCACATTTGAAATCATTGAGAGGATTTATTAAAAACTATAAATTTTAGAAAACAAGATTGTATTAATAAAAAAATAGCATTTTAGAAGATTAAAGAACATGGGAATAAATGCATACTATACATGCCAAGAAAAAATACCTAGAAGTACTAGTTGACATTCATCAAATGGGGGACATCTATTGCAATGGTATTATGATTAGAATGAAGTTACAACAAGAGCAATGCAATGGAATACTCATAGATGATGGGGACAAAATCAAGTGACCCAATAAGATTTTGGATATCATTTCAAATAACTTGGAGATAGTATTTTTCCCTATTACACATATGGAGAGAATGCAAACCTCTCTGGAGATCCAACTTACTAAAGTTTGATAGTATTTTTGTAAAGTATCAAACTTTAGTAAGTTGGATCTACAATAAACATATGTGTTTGTTGGTTATTTCCGAGTGCAGTTTCGACATTTCAGGTGCATTCCACACTTGGAGGAATATACAATTTTTGGAAGTATCAAACTTTAGTAAGTTGGATCTCCAATGAGCTTCTCCAGAGAGGTTTGGTTATTAGTTCTACATTGTTCACCCATGATTTCATGGGTACAAGTGTGGAAGTCTGTAAGATCCCGTACCCGGATTGATCAATATTTTTTGGTTTGCTCAAATAGGTGTTCCACTTTATCAAACTAGGAGCATTACATTGCACAAAAAGATAATCTTTGAAATAATATTGAACATTCAATCTGATAACCAATTTTCTTAGTTCTTGTCTAACACATATGATGGAGCAAGCAATATGTGACAAATTTAGTTCAGGCCATTGCCAATTCAAATTGAGAGATGGAAAGAACTGAACTTTGCAAACACAATACTCAGAAAATTACTATTTCACTGCATCTATCAATCCTTACAATTCTAAAGTTAAGTTTTCAAACCTCTCTACAAGCATCGATATGATTCCATTGGCAGATCTCATTCAATTCATAACAATACAACATCTAGAGACACTACTTCTATATACAAGAGACTTTGTTATAAAGTTTTTGTTCAGAATGCAAGTTGGAATTACTTGATTATAGACGCCTCTTTGCTAGAAAATCCTCTGAATACTAATCCTGCCAGCTATCTTTGTCTTCAATGAATTGGCCGATTAATATAGTTGAGTTGCCTTTTTGCATAGAATCACCCGATCATATAATACTCAACGCATGGGAAGAAGGCTAGCAACCAGCACCCGATGGTAATAGGAAGCGACACCTCACAAATAAATAATGATTAATCTTTGTAGTTTCCTTGAGAGACTCAAATATGATAGGCTACGATTCCCTTGCTTATCTCTTTGTATGAATTAAATATTATTATCTGAGGCCCCGCATAAATCCAAATAATCCTACTCGACTTCTATGTTTGTACGGCTCCTCATATAATATGTTCAACAATTTTACTTTCCTCCATAATATTTATTCGAACCATCAATGAATTATCACAGCTACAAGATATAGCGACTTCTCTAAAAAACCACGATAATTAAATGCTTTGATTCCAACTATCAAATGGTAACGATAGCATATGCACCTAAGTCGCACCAAAGAAAAGTCAAAAGCCCATTTATTTATCTTTATTCAACTCCTCTCTATGAGCGGGTTCTCTAAGAGTTCCTAAGATTGAAAAAAGTATTACAGATGTCCAATGGCTAGATTATGCTAGGCTTCTCTATGAGTGGGTTCACGAGAAAGACCATCCACCTGTTATTAACACATCAATGGAACTATTCACTGTGGATGATGTTAAACAAGGTATAAAGAATTTGGCGAGTGGTAAAGCACAAGACATAGATGGGTTACAGGCTGAATTTTTAAAGTGGGGGATTGACAGTCTTGCCCCTCACATAAAACGAATTTTCAATAATGTCAATCAAGAGGGTTTTCCTATGGAGTGGACTACTAGTGTGGTCATTCCTTTATTTAAAAGCGGTGATATCAATAACCCATCTAACTACCACACGATTATGGTCAACCCTATCTTTGGAAAGCTCTTTGGGAGCATGATTGAACGAAGGATCAGCAGTTGGGCAGAAAATGAGGGCAAAAGAGCAAAGGGGCAGGCAGGCTTTAGGTCAAGACACTCTACCATTGATCACTGCATCACCCTTAGACATTTGATTGAAAAAATTTGGAACACTCAAGGAGAGGAAGCTTACTGCTGTTTTGTAGACTTCAAGAAAGCTTTTGACACAGTACCTAGAGACAAACTATGGAATAGAATGGAGGAATTAGGCATCCCAAACACGTATAGAGCAGCTGTTCATAGATTGTATGAGAAGGTTAGAGCTAAAATCAGAACAAGTGAAGGTATGTCAGAATGTTTTGGTAGCGACATTGGAGTTAAACAGGGCTGCCCTCTATCTCCCACGCTTTTTGGGCTATACATTAATAAGTTGGAAGCTTGGTTAAGCAAGACGGACGGGGACGGTATTCAATCAAGTTATGTGGTGAAGCTACTTTTATATGCTGATGATCTTATCCTAATTTCAAAAACAGCTCATGGGTTAAGAGAACATTTGAAAGCTCTTGAACTCTTTTGTCACGAGGTTGGGATGCAAGTGAATATCACCAAGACCAAAATCATGATTTTCTCATTGATTAGAAAAGATAAGCAGAATACCTTTCTTTTTGAAGGCAGCCCGCTTGAAATTGTGAAAGAATACAAGTATCTTGGGATTGACTTTCATTATAAGCTCATTTGGGAGACGTGTCATACGAAAAGGATATAGGGAGGTTGGAAAGCTTCTTACCTTCTACAAAATAGGTGTAGAAAAGCCGAGCTTTGGGATTGGAAAACCAAGAAAACACTTTTTGGTTTGCTTATTACGCCGGTTGTACTTTATGGGTGTGAAGTGTGGGGGAGCAGTATGTCAAAGTGTAGTTGGAGACAACTAGAAAGAATCCAAAAGCATTTAATAACAAGCAGTCTCAAAGTTAAAACCACAGTCCCATATGAAATTCTTTTAGCTGAAACGGGGACTTTTCCATTGGAAGCGTCGGCGCTAATCTGGTTGATAAGCTATTTAAAGAAGGTTGAAAACATGGATAACCACCGGTGGCCTAAAACGGTTATGAAGGAAATGCTAGATCGTAGGAAGAAAACTTGGATGAAACAGAACCACAAGTGGATGAACAAGTGGGACATCAATCTGCATGACTATCCTAGCACCAATAGTGAAATAAAAAGCTATGTGACTGAAAAATTCAGAACTGCCATGTGGACAAATCAGATTGGGCGAAAAAAAGCATATTACATCAAAGAATTTAATCCGGCAAAAGATCATGGTGACAAAACCTATTTAGGTGCAGCTATTAAAGGGAAAGTGAGGATGTTAGTGGCACAATTGAGGACGGGATCGCATCACCTTAGGTGTGAGACCAGTAGGTGGAAGATACCCAAGGAAACTTGGGAAGAAAAAACTTGTATTTTCTGCAACAAGGGGGTTGTGGAAACAGAATGGCACTTCGTCATGGAGTGCACTGCTTATGTGGATATCCACACTCAGCATGGGAATTGTTTGAAAGTTGACAATATGCACCAGCTATTTGAGGAAGATAAGATTAATCAAACGGCTAGCCTTCTAGTCAAAATTAATGGCAGGAGATCCGACTTGGAAAAGAACATGAAGATAATTTAGGCCTATTTTGTCTAGGTCCCATAGACTGTTTAGTCTTGTGGACGTCATTAAAATCTTTCATTCATTCATTCATTCATTCTCTATTTGAGGTTTGTCCTCTTCTACAGCCGTGGCATTTTCCTTTATTCTATTTCATCTTGGCTTCCTGTCATGTCCCCTTCTAGTTGACATCTCTCAGAGCACAGGATTAGCCTATTATGCGACCCTCGTAGGCTGATAGTTTGGATAGAGGGTCTTGATGGAGCTTGGTTCAGCTTCAGTTGTCAGTATTTGATCAGTTGGCTTTCGTTCGGGCTCATTCGGACACTTCTAGCCTGAGTTGCTATTTTTAGCAGTATCTGGCACTCAGTGTGGGACCCCTGCTATTTTTAGCAGTATGGATTGATAGCGTTCAGAATCACTTCCTTAGTCGTCAGCTTCAGACGGTTCGAGCATCGGGTGAATATTGAGAGAGATATTAATATTTAATTGATTTAATTAAATATTAATTGTGGAAGCATTATAATATAAAGTTATAATATTTTATTATAACTTAAGTGATTTCAGTGAAGGGGTCGCCCATCATGGAAAGGGGCCATTTTGACGATTATATGTTATTATTAAAATTTGAGCTGAGACTATTGAAATATTATAATGAAAAGGTTCGAACTTTTTAATATTCCCTATTATTAAGGAAATCGCACTTTTCAAAGAATAAAGGGTTTTTGCTTGGGATTCGAGCCATTAGGTTATTTGTGAATTGAAAAATTGATCAAGTTTGACCAGAGCACGAAAGCCTAGGGTTTCAGTCTCAGAGCATTGGGGAACGAGCCATCTCCAGTGAAAGCAGTTCAGAGGGTGTGAGATATCATCCGATTTATTGCCAGGCAGAGGGATTTCTTCACTCAGAAGAAATTACAAAGCTTCACAGAGGTTTATATCTTCAGGTTTTCAGAGAGATATTCATTCAGAAGAGTCTTCTACAGTTCGGCGCCTATTTTCCTTCAGATCTTGAGATTCCAGAAGGAGGCCGTACATTTCATTTATTGCTGCTACAGCCGTACCATTTGCAGCAGGCCGTACCTTTGAAGAAAGCCGTACTCTCATCCAGAGAAAATCGCCTTCTCTTTTGGTCTTTCATCTTCACCAGTTTGGGCGCAGTTGCATCTGGGATCATTGGAGCCTGTTGGACAGAGGGAGAAACATCTATCTTGTGAAATCCGTACCATTTATGTATTTCCAGCTTGCTGCTATTACCAGGTTCTTTCATTAAAATATTGCTATTTCCTTATTGCATGTTGCCAGATCTTTATTGTATTACATTCAGAAGATCAATAAATGATTCGCCATCCTTAGATCTTGTATTTTCTATCCTTAAAGGCAATATAGCATTTTTATTGAATTTATTATCAATTTCTATCAAAATCGCATTCTTTCATTATTATTGCACAAAAACCCAAAACAGTCAAAAAACGCAAAAACAAACAAAATCAGTCAAATTCAGGAAACGGGGAAACTGGGGTTTCTACAGTGGTATCAGAGCTAAATCTTGCCATCCTGAGGGTTTAGCAGTCTTATGCAGCCAGAACAGGTTGGGTCTCACAGGTATTACACATGCAGACGAGCTCTGATTGATAGGCAGCAGGGTTCGATCCGGCAGCCGGAAAACATGGCTGACAGAACAGATGTTCCTAGAAATGATATTCCTCAAAACCCTAGAGATCAGGACAATGCAGAAGTTTTACATGCACTCAGAGACTTACGAGCAGGTCAACGGCAGTCTAATGATGTATTACAGCAGTTGACAGTAGCACTTCAGAGATTGGGTACTCCAAGGAGACAGTCACCACATCGTGACGACGAGAGGAGTGAAGCAGGATCTCGCAGGGCACCTAGGACAGCCTCACGGACAGCAGATAGGCCCACTAGGCCTACTTTTGTGAGACAGGAGCCCGATGAGGCGCAGGTGAGGAGCAGGAGGAGTTGTTCGCTGATACACTTATGGCAGCGAATGAGGAGTGGGAGTTGGTACCACCGGAGGTGTTGGCGTAAAATCTAACACCTTGGAGTGCAGTTTGTACAGATACCTATGTACACTACGCAATGAGTGCTCTTCAAATTAGGAGGGGAAGCTCCCTTGTTGTGCTGGTATGCATGAAAAAGAAAAGTAATCTAAGTCCTATCTTTTTGTTCTCAGTTGGAAGAGGCACAAGGTTAAGAAAACCAAGAACGCTGCAACTAAGGATTTTCTGGTTTCAGATCATTAACTACAACTAAGCTATCTACTTTAAATCTATCCAATTTCCTCAAGAAAACAGAGCATGAGGAAATGGAGCAGGGTTTTGACTATCGACGATAAACGAGTTTAGATTCTCTACTTGAAGGCAAGGTGGTGCATCTATCAGCTCAATCTAGACAAGTTTATTGGGCACAAAACAGATTTAAGAATTTACCATGACAATCTTATGAAACCCTATGTGGCATAACACTTGATCAAAATAGTAAAGACTTACAAAACATTTATCATCACAATCTCACGAAACCCTATGTGGCATAACACTTGATCATAATGATAAAAGGTTCACAAAACAGATTTATCATCGCAATCTCTTGAAACCCTATGTGGCATAACAATTGATCACAATGGTAAAGATACACAAAACAGATTTATCATCATAACCTCTTGAAACCCTATGTGGCATAACAATTGATCATAATGGTAAAGTTGTACAAAACAGAAAGAATTCACCATTACAATTGCATGAAACCCTATGTGGCATAACAATTAATCGTAATAGCGAAGACACATGAACAAATACCAAAAGAGCAATATTGAGGGCAAGGTAGGCGCAGCATATATTTCTCTCTCAAGCAAAAGTTAATTACAAATGAGCAAAAGCTCTTATTTATATATACATCAAGGTGTAGGTAACCCTAAAATCACCTTGTGTTAACTACAGTCTCGCAAATGCATGCAAGATTAATTATTAAACCCTAATGAAGTAAACTATACAGTTAATTGGAAAGCTACCATCAGTTAACTGGTACAAATAACCTAAATGGACCATGTGCAAGCATGCACGTCCTTATTTAAAGCAAAGTTAACGGGACACTACCCTTAGTTAACTGGAAACCCTAACCCTAACTCCTGTGACGATAATTCCAAGGATGAGATAAGCATGTGTGAAGTCAGCAAGTGAACTCAACACTGAAAGTCGAGTTAACTGCTGCTCATGACTCAACCCTCGAAATTAACTGTAGGTTCCAACTAGCAGATCACTCCATGTCAACTCGGTCTAACACCTCGACCAAGAACTCATCGATCTCTCTGTCATCTGGCACTTTGATGCTGTCCAAAAATAATAATCTTCTTCTTCAATTCTCTGTCACTTTCCTTGACTGTATGCATACATTCTTTAACATTTTCAGTCGCCTTCTTGAAACTAGCTGAAATCACTGAAATGTGATCCAAAATCTCCATCAAGATATCACGAACATGCTTCTGGAACTTAGTTTGCACAGCCTCGAGATCAGCGTAGGTACCATCTTCACGAAGACAATGTCATGGGATTTGAGTGACTTTGGCGGCTCCGTAAATGGAGTAATCTCTGTTCCTTTTGCAGCGTAACGCTTCATTGTCAGCTGCTCTGATGAAAACCTAAATTAAGACCGATTTGGTCTTCAATTCAGTCTAGTTGAACCGCCTTTTGAAAAACTTGCCCGTTGACTGTGAACACGGCCATGTTCTGACAACTTTCTCGGAAAGCTAAAATGGCTCCTGGTGGGACTAAAAATAGGCTGTCGGAGGATAATTTTCACCAAAAATTCTGAGACATGGGTTTTGTCTAGAAAATGATTCTAAGACAACCCACAACGTCAAAATTGAAAAACACGCCGTTTAGCTTGACATGCAAAGATTCTTAGTCGAGAACTGAGGGTTTTAGAGCTTCTCGAGGCAATTTTTCTTGAGAAAATTTAGAACATGGGTTTTGTGCACAACGGAATTCTGAACAAATGATGATATTTTCAAAAAGATGTGATTTTGGCCCACATGCAAAGAAATTCTCGGAAAAAAGCACAGAGCTTCAGAATGAAGGCTACGGGGCAATTTTCTCGAAAAAATCTAAGACGTGGGTT
>VDFB02382000.1:0-15955 GCA_007258455.2 Sequoia sempervirens | reverse complement strand
TACACTTTTCTAGACTCTATTCATTACAATTCACCTAAAAATCACCTTTTCATCACTTATCAAGTCCTATTTTGAAGTGTTGTAAAGTCTTGTAACAAGATTTCATACTTTTCTAGGCTTGTTATCACTATTTACACCTCTCTTATGCTTTATTTGACCCCTTTATGCCCTTATAAGGCTTAATTAAGTGTTTTTTTTAATGTAAACCCAACAAACAACATTAAATGCAAGATAATTCCCAACACCCACTTTCAAGTTCAAGGTGGGACCCATTCGCCATGAGTCCCTCTAGGCTCAAAATTCAAAATATTTCAAATTTTCTTTCAGGTTTTTATTTAAAATCACCTTATGTCGGCCTGTGATGAGGTATCTTTGGGTTACTAAGGCACAAGTATGTATAAATAAGTGTTTTTCTTCTCATTTAACCCCCATTCATAAAGTTCACTTATTCACACATTCATTCAAGGATTCAAGCACTTTGCATCATTGAATCAAGTATTTTGGAGCAGCCATTGTTATATCTTCATATTTCTTCAATAAGGTTTTGGTAAGTTGAATAGCATTTGCATGTTATTTGTTTACTATTCTCTTCCATTCTATTTCTTCATTAAGGGTTTGATTACCAAAGTGGGATTTGACCAAGGAAAATCCCTATAACCTAACTCTTAACTATTTTCCCCTTTTGCATGTGTGTTTGCAAACTTGTGTATGCAAATTTAACTAGTTATTAGGTGTTGAAAAGTGGACAAGAAGTCAAAAAAGTGTTTCAAGTCAACTACAACTTATCTCAAGCTTGGAGAATACATTCTGTTTATTTTTTGCAGATTTGACTTTGTCAACCTGACAAGCAGACAACCTCAGATCGGGTGCTACAAGATTGGTCCCTGATTTCATAGAATTTTGGGAGTGGACTGATTTTCCATCAGTGACGAATGAGTCCCACCTTAAGGATGGAAATCAAGATTTTGTCAAATTTTGGATGCCAACACTCAGAAACCAGCTTTCAATAGTTTTTATCAGAAGCAGGATTGATTCTCCATCAGTGGCAAATGAGTGGACCACTGGTGATTTTTAGTGATCTCTGCCAGCATTCAGGACACTCCATATTCTCCATTCTTTGCCTAGGTACACTCTGATTCAGCCTTTTTCTTTTCTGTTTTGCATTTGTTCATGATTAGTTCATGTTTGGATATCACATTGTGTTTTCCAACATTGCATAATTCTTAGGTTTTGCATTCATAATCAGTCAAATAGTTCATTTAATTGCACAGTTTAGATCATTCCATTTAATCTAAATAACATCATATATATCTTAATTTGAGTGAACCACCTAGACTTTTTGAGTGGGGTTTATCTCTCTTCTTTTAGGTGAAACATTCCTAAGAGTGCAAAAGTAGCCTATAAGCCCTAATCAAAAATCTATGGTTCACTATGTTCCATTATTTTTTAGAGTGCTCTATTGTATGGCTGTAATCTGACAAAAACCAAGTCACCAACCTCAAAAACTCGCTCTATCCTCTTATTATCAGCATACAATTTTTGTTGGTTTTGTGCATGACGCAAGTTGTCTTTCAATGATCTCAAAATCTCTTGACTTTGTTTGACAAAATCGCCTATTGCAGGAACTCTACTATCTGAAAAATAATGAATCAGCAAAAGAGAGTGCATCATAACCATAGAGAGCTCAAAAAGGTGACATACCAATGGACATATGATGTGAAGTGTTATAGCAATACTCTCCTAGATGTAACCATTTCACCCAAGCATTCTGCTGATTTGAAACATAGTTCCTCAAATATCCCTCTATCCATTTGTTAACTATTTTTTTCTTCCCATCAGTTTGAGGATGATAGCTTGTACTGGGTGTGAGTTTTGTACCAGTCAAATGAAAGAGTTCTTTCTAGAAAGAGCTAAGAAATTTGATATCTTTGTCACTGACTATTTTTCTAGGTAGCCCATGTAATCTGAAAATTTCTTTGAAAAATAACTATGCTACTTGAGATGCCTTAAAATATTATGTGATAGGCAAGAAATGAGCATACTTGGTTGATCTATCCACTACCACATAGATGCAATCCTTACCTTGAGCTCTTGGCAGCCTAGTAATGAAATCCATGGAGATGCTTTCCCACTTTTTCTCTGGAATGGGAAGTGGTTTGAATAATCCTGCTGGAAAATTTTGATCACTCGTATTTTGTTGGCATGTTCCACATTCTTTGATATGATTATGGACATCCTCTTTGAGCCCCTTCCAAGAAAATATTTCACGGATCTGCATATAGGTCTTGAAATACCCCTAATGACCAGCTAGAGGTGTATCATCGAAAGCTCTTATTATCTTATCTTTAATCTTGGATCTTAGGACTAAGAATATTCTATTATTGTAGTAAATCAGCCCATCATTAACTATATACCTATCATCTTGAACCAACTCATCCAAAATATTAGAGGAAAAATTATCCTTGACATATTTTGAGACTATGGAAACCTTCCAATCAGCAACAATTGAAGAAAGAGAACATAGAGTAGGCTTCCTAGAAAGTGCATCAACAACCACATTATTTTTCGTTTTCATGAATTCAATCTCAAAATCATAAGCTTGTAATTTACTCACCCACTTGTGTTGCCGATCATTTAGATCTTTTTGACTCATGAAATATTTGAGACTATTATAATTTTCTTTAACCACAAACTTTCCACAAACCAGATACTGTAGTGCCCCTCTGCTTTTGGCCTTCGTGACAAATAAGTAAGTCATTTGGTTGAATTGTATGTCACGTTGGATTTGTTAGTTTACATTGATTAATGAATTTTGAATTATGTGATTAAGTTAATTGAATTATGTTTGAGGAACTCTATCAAACATTTCACATGCCTTGCCTGTGCTCAACATTTTGCATACATAGCAACATGGATAGTGGCATATTGTTGATGTGGCCTCCATAGCTTTCCATCGCATCTGCTTGCATTTTAAACCCACTTCTTTAGCATGCATCTTGGTTTCAAATATCTCCTCTAAAGTGCCTTATGCATAACAGCTTAGGCATTGGTCAAAATATCTTATAGGGATGTGCTATTGAAATGTGCCATGCTCATTTGATGAAATTGCTAATATAAGTCAAACAACATTCATATGATGAAGATAATAGTAATATATGTACATATACCTTGTAATATTTAGGCATACATATGTATATATTCGCTTGAAAACATAGATTGGTATTTAAATGTACATATATGTAAAATGGCACATTTTATTTACCTCCATTACATGAAATTTAATATTCAAAAATCTTTGTATTGATATAAAATAAAATAAATATTATAATTAATATCATTATTACTAAAATAATAGACATTTTAAGTAAACATGTATGTACCTATATTTAAAGAAGGAAAAGAGAAACTCAAAATTGGGCTTCTAAAAGATTTACACATGCCTTCAAGGTATTTCATCATGTTCACACGTCTTGTTTTAGCATCCTCATTCTGTCAAACAGTGCACGTGTCTTTCTGAGCGTCCTCTTTTTACATGCATATTTTCCTGAGGACATTAGATTCTCGGGGGGGATGTTTTCTGGGGGTTCCTTCCACATTTTGAGGGAGGTTGTCAAATAGTGCGTACTTGGTCTAGGCGGAGGGCACTTGCAACTGCAACGTCTGAAAGGGGAGACTATCAGAAATGGCTGCAGAAAGAGACCACAATTATTTCCATGCACCCCTGTTTTTCCTGCTCGCATATTACCAGGGAGTTGCAGCACAATGTCTGGAGATACCATACCCAGTAACAAAAGGTGAAGGATTTGAGAGTGGATGTTTATGGAGTTAGAGTAGAATACAGTCAAAGAGTGAAGCTTTAACCTGCAAAACAGATGGCAATCTGATTTGATCAAAGTGGCCAAGGCCTCTTTTTGAGCAGCTTCTCAAACCCTGTTGACTTAGATCTTGAGGTAAGATCCCCTAGACTTCGTTTAAACTGATATTTTAGTTGTACCTGTGTTCTCTGGAAAAGTTGGTTAATGTTAAACAGCGTAGCAGTAAGAGTGAAATTTCATTGTTTTCGTGTCTAGTTTGTGAATATGATTTAGTGATGTTGTAGGTGTGCTTGTGTGCTTGCATCTGAAAACTTTTGTAATTATACTGTGGGCATTGGATGGTGTATAAAATTTAAATAATGTCCCTAATACCATTTGCAACCTGTCAAATCTGTAGTACTTGAAAATAGAATGTTGTAGAGGTTTAAACAATCGCTCTGTTTCCATTGCCAACCTGTCTCAACTATGGCACAAGAACATTGTCCCTATTTTAAATGATGGAAACTGATCACATCTCTGAGAACAACCTCTCTTGCAAAAATCTTGGGGATGTATTTAGATTTAGTGTGGCTATCGGATCTTTTTTGGATACTTTTCTTGGACTTTTTGAGCCTTTAGGCGGTGCCTTGGTGCTTCCTCCCTCTCTTCCTTTAGTCATTTCCCCTGCAGCCAACCTTCCTGCCGTCCACTCATTTTCGTTGCCTTGCAAGTTCTGCTTGGTGTTGACGCCTCTGCTCCTCTTTTATTTGACCGTAGGGTGCTGTGATGCCTAATTCTCCTCTTTCTACCTTAACCTTGGGTCTTGATTCACTTCCTCACCTTCATCAGTGTCGCAAAATGAGTATGTAACATCAGTGTATTATTCAGAGCTAATCCCAGTTGCATCTGCTTGAGAGTTTCGAAAGCCTTAAACAAATTCTTTTTTGTGCTTATCCTACAATTCGTGTGTTCCATGAGAACCATTGTATGGCTTCGCTTCCTCCAATCTTCCTCGCTGGTAGTGACCTTTCCGCTTCTCCAATTTTGACGAACTATAGTTTGAAAAACAAGGTTTTCGATGGTTTAGGAATGTGTTTATTAAAATGAAAATTTTAGCCAAGATTTTATTAATGGGAACTTTTAGATTTTAATATTACTGCATCCTTTACCTTTCGTAGTTAGTAAATATCAGGGCAGTTGCTTCTGACAAAATTTCCCCTATCCTTCTTGCTTCAATAGATGCCCTTAACCATCCCAAGCTTTCATTCTGGCACAGACAGAGTGGTCGCTCACAAGGGATATTAAATTTGTCTTACATTTGTAAACTGCATTTGCTTGAAAATTACTAAAGCCTTTCAATGTATCCATCTCTGTGCATAAACTCCAATTATTGCATTCCTTGAGATCATTTTTCTTTGAAGAGAGTTCTGCCAAACAGATCACACACTAAGTCTACGTCTCCACTTCTTGCATACATGTTTACTAGGGTTGTTAATTGCCTTAGCTTTTGGTAAGGATAATTTGGAGTACCGTAGACCTTTTTAATTGTTATTGTCGAATGCCATCGATGGGAATTGTACTCTCAAAAATCAATGTCTAAAATGTCTTATTACCTTAATGTTGGTGAGGTGGCATGAGGAATTAAGCCCCATGCCTGTTTAAAAAGGATGTTCCTAAAACAAATATAAAGTAAAAAGGGTAAAGCCTTGCCTTCCACGTAATCCCCTTATTTCATTCTTTTCATTTAACTAAGAAAAAGAAAAGAATAAAAGTAAGATTCAAAAATTATTACCATAAAATCTTTGAAGTGGGCCCAACCCAATCTTTTAGTAATTTATAAATAAGAAAGTTAGTTAAAATCCTAATAAGCCAATATGTTAGAAAGAGGTTAAGATTTATTAAGTTGATAAAATTAGTTGAATTAATAGTATGTTAGTAATTATTAATTTCTTAATGTTTTTTTCTTGGTTTAAGATTAATCTTTTTTTATGATTATGGAAATGTGTTTTTAGAATGGATTGTTAATAATTTTTATTTTTTTTTGGGAAAGTGATAATTATTTAATTAATATATATTCATTTATCCTAGTATGATAGTCCATGAGAACAAAGTATAGTTGGTGGTATTGACAAGACTTGACCTTCTAACAAAATTAGGAGAATGTAAAGCATCTCAAGTTAGTGCTTGAGTAGTTGATTAAACCACAATTATGATGAAAGTATTAGGGCAATAAATAAACTACTTCTATAATTTATTAAATCATTTCTTAAATATTATACAAGAGATAGTTATCTTTAGCAATTCAGATAGTAATGTTTAGCGGAATCTAATAAAGAAAGAAAGGCTTACAAAGTGTATAAAAGAGAACAATAGTGGTTATGTTTAAACGTGAATGTTTATATTACATTTTCTTGGCATGAAAGATGGATTGGTTTTATATGCAGTATTTCGTAATGGTTGATATGTTGGTTAAGACAACAGTGATTTATGTAATTCTCTAAAAATGGTTCACTCTAATAGTTACAAGGATTTATATATATGTATTTGTAAATGTATATGTATAGGTATACATAAATGTATACATATAGGTATATGTAAATGTATACATGTATATGTGTATGTATATGTGTATAAATATACACGTGTATTGTGATTATAATTATAGATTAAGTTGTGTATAAAGGTGCATTGAGTTATCTATAAGAGTATGACATTAATAGGGAAATGTATATAAAACATGTTTATGTAATTACTTTAATTATTTAAATGATTTCTTAACGAGTGAAAAGATAAAGTATCATGATTATCATTTTGACTATGTTAGTTTAATGTTATTTTTGTGTTTGTGTTAGTAAAAGTGGATTGTTGTTAGGGTTTACCTTAGATATCGTTATTTGTGATATTTATAGCCTCAAAATTTGAGTAAAGAAATTGATAAGTTGTTTAACTTAAATAATTTTGATCTATTGATGGATGACTTAGTATTTGAAATGTGGAAGTGATGTCTTTATTTGATATTGTGAGAGTGAACTTTCATGGTTGATGTGATTGCTTGTTCGTGATGGATTAACAAATATTCTTGATGGTTCTATCTTGACATGAATTCCTCTTGATTTGGAGTTATTTTGAGAAGATTCGATATGTGAACTTGGTTATTATCCTTCATGATTATTATACATTGAATGATTTTGTACATTTAAAGGTTGAGTTAATGTTTCCATTTTAGTGCTTTCATTTCTTCTTCTTTTGTGATTGTGAGTTGAAGAGATTTTATTCATGGACTTCACATTGAAATTTGGTTGGGAATCCGTAATGTTCCATCTACCCTCAGTGGGAGTTTGTGGATTTTGGTATCTTAGGCTTCTCGAGGCAATAAAAAAAAATTGATTTATATTGATTTTCCATGATTGGACCTTTGTGATTCATTGATCCTAATTCTGATTTTGAGATCTTGTGGGTGGTACCTCCTTTGTTCTTGTTTCAGTGACATGGAATGGGTTTACAAGATGGTTCTTTCCTCGCATGTTGTGTGATATGTACTCCTTGATTTTATGTGAGATGAGGTACACCCCTTGCATGTTTTCATTTGGTACCCGTAGGGAGAGTGGCTCTTCATGGGGGTTGGTGCACAAAGGGGTTGTTAGGGTAACCCATGGAAGAGTTGTTTAATAAGTGATAACCTAATAAAATTAATTAGTGGGTTTGGGTAGTTAAACACTAAACAAGATTAATTATGAGCCTCACACATGTCGTTAGTGCTTTCACAGGCTAACGATGGGATGAGAAGACCTGGTTGGTAAGATCACTACCTTGTCCTCACGAAAGGTAAGTGGTCCTGCATGAGTCACCCTATGGAGCGGTCGCCTTGAGATAGGCAACCTGGATAACCATAGATGGAGGCGGTACGTTGTGATAGGTTGCCTAGATAATCCATGTAAGGCCATGCGATGACACTCTCCTACAGTACCTGTTTATCTTCCTTTGTTTGGTAGCCAATGGGAGTGTTGTTTGAATTGTTGATGTTGTTGAGGCAATTGGTTCTTGGTGATTGTTGTTGAAGCCTCCAAGTTCTATCTTTTAGTGTTGCACACATGCCTCATGGCAACTTGATTGATGTTAATGAAAGGTACCCTTGATATTTATTGTTGGTTGATATTGCGATTTTATTTGAAGGATTGGATCCTATTTTTGTTGGCACCTCTTATGGTTATTTAGTGTTGAGCTATAATCTTGACATTTGGTTATGTTGGACTTTTCATTATTTTTTTTTGGCTTAGTGATGACAATGTTGTGGTTTGTTATCTTGTGTTGATGATATCCTTGTTGTGGAGTTTGGTTTGCTATTGGTTTGTTTGATTGTTTTGGATTGTGGTATGGCAATCTTTCTTGTCAACTCCTAGCACGAGGGGTGGTCCTTCGGGTTCACATGGTCGGGTGGAACGTGTTATGCACCCCATTGGGTCCCCAGTCTGAGTTCGTGTTGATGTTGTTGATCCAAGACTATTCATCAATTCTATTGTGCCATGTTTAATTATGTAACATTCTTGCAATTGGTGTATCTTTTCCTCTACATGATAGGTGCATATGTACTCCTGAAGCAATGTAATGTACTCCTGAAATAATGTAATGTACTCCTGAAATGGCTATAATGTATTACCTTACCTTGTAAACTTTATGTGGTAGCCGCTATCTGATGTGTTGTATCTGTGGAAATATACACCACAATTGTCATATTGAACTATTAATAAAATGAATTGTATGTACCCATTTCATCTTTTTGGATCATTGATGGTTGTATATTATTTTTATGTAATCTTGATTCGTTCATCAACGTTATGATTTTAGTTTTAGGATTTCGTGATGCCATCTCGTGTACCCCAGAGGACATATTGGTAATTGTAATTGTATTATTTCTTTATATGTAATATATGTTCATGTTCATCTTATGTATTGTTTTACTTTTTAAAAAAAAGAAATTTGCAGTGTTTTGTTGTCCTTTGGGGTTTGCACGGCGGGGCGTTACAGATACTGGATAAATTTATCAAGAGCATGCATGATTGCCAACATTTCATTGTCATAGATTGAATACCCTCTCTCCAACTAGTTAAATTTTCTACTCTCAAAAGCTATTGGGTGTCCCCTTTGAGTTAGGACAACCCCTATACCCTCTCTAGATGCATCACACTCAACCACAAATGGCAAAGAAAAATTAGGAATTGCAAGCACTGGGCATGAGCTCATTACCTCTTTGAGTTTATCAAATGTTTTTTGTTCTTCTATCCAAGAAAAGGCTCATTTCTTCGTTAGATCAGTCAATGGGGCAGAAAGTTGTGATAAACCTTTGGAAAATATTCTATAATAGCTATACAAATCGAAGAACCCTCTCAATTGTGATAGATTTGTGGGTGGTGGCCAATCTAAAATTGTCTGAATCTTCTGTTGGTCAACTTGCAATCCTTTGGAACTTATGACATGTCCCAAGTACAATATTTCAGTCAATCCAAATTCACATTTGGATAACTTAGCATAGAAAGATTGCTTCTCTAAAATGCCCAAAATTGTATCAAGATGTTCCAAATGCTCTTTCCAAGTTTTATTGTAAATGAAGATATCATCAAAGAAAACTAAAACAAACTTCTTGAGATACTTATAGAACGCCTTATTCATGCAAGATTGAAATATTGTTGGTGCATTTGTGAGGCCAAAGGGCATGACAAGGAATTCAAAGTGCCCATATGTAATGACATCTAAAAGAAGTATTCTCCACATCTTCCTTTCTCATGTGAATTTGGTGATATCCTAACCTCAAATCAATTTTTGAGAAGTACACAGCTCCATGTAACTCATCAATGAGTTCATCTATGTGTGGTATGGGATATCTATTTTTTTATAGTCTTCTTATTTAGAGCTCTATATTCTATGCACATTCTCATAGTTCCATCCTTCGTCTTTACAAGAACCACAGACAATGCAAACAGGATAGAGCTAGGCCTTATGAAACCCATATCCTAAAGTTCCCTAATATTTCTCTCTATTTCTTCCTTATAACCCCTTGGATGATGGTGTGTATGTACAGGATCATGATGGGCCAAAAAGTGGCGATATTATGGGTATGTGTTGGGTATGTGGCTGATGACTTTTTTTACCCAAAATTGATGAAATGAAAAGGGTTTTTAAAGGAGATTCTTAGCTTTCCAACAATATAAATTATGCTTTACTTTGAATTTAATAAATAATTATTATTCATTTTCTATTTGAATTACGACTAAAGTCCTAATTGATAGGTTGATTGAAAAAAATCTATAGTTTTCAAACAGTATCAGATTTTTTGAATCCAAAACATGCGTCACATTCTATGCTTCATATACTATAGGATTAAAAAAAGAAAAATTGAATTTCATGAAGTTTTGACTAAGTTAAGGTGGTTAGATATACTAGTTTTTATATTTTTTAAAAGTTGTAATAAAAAATTCATAATTAATTATTTACTTGGAAAAATTACAAAAATATGCATCACATCAACATGAGTCCTCTACTTATATCTAAAATATTATAAAAAATATTATCATTTTATTGTGTTTAGGGTGGTCGACAGACACCTACTTATTTTTTTTCCCCGGAATTTAAGAACTACTACATTGAAATTTCAAATTTTCACCAAATAGATTTCTTTTTCTTTTTTAAATAAACCTAGTAGTTTAGAAACTACATTCAATTTGCTACATATTCTATTGTTACATATTTTTGAAATAATATAGATAACTTATTCAGATTTTTATGTCAAGTTGCCTAACTCTGATTTTTTTGAATTTTTCACCACTTAAGGGCCTATTTTTTCCATGATGATCCTGCACATACCCTGGTATGGAGTGGTTATGACAGGTTTGGCACCCTGTTCTAATTCAATTGCATGCTCAAGTCCTCTTTTTGGCGATAGTCTTGGAGGCAAATCATTGAAAACTAGACTATACTTATCAAGAATCTTTTGAATTTCAAAGTGAAATTTACCTTGTTTCTGATGAGAGCTTGTTGGATGGATGATGATTCCCGCTGCCTATGCTAGTTGTCATCTCTGAAAATTTATTTTCATCCTCTTTGTTGTGATAACTTTGGGTGCTCCATTTGATAGGGCTCTAAGCAACACCTCTTTTTCATTGTCTTGAAACTTAAACTCCATAGTTTCATGATTCATATAGTACCCTCCAATAGAATGTAGCCATTGAACACCCAAGACAATATTAGTCTCTCCAATACCAACAACATAAAAGTCATCTCATAGCTCATAATCTCCCAAAGTCATTTTGAGTTGTTTAACCACCCGTGTGCAAGGCATTATGAAGCCATTTGCAATTGTGACATTGAATCCTTCAAATTCCTCTGCCTTGAGCCCTCTTTTCATAACAAATCCCTCATCTATGAAGTTGTGGGTTGCTCCACTATCAAGAAGAATAGTCATTATTTTCTCAACTAGAAATCCCTAAACTTGAAAAGGATGATATCTTGGGGCTCCTGATAATGATGCTAGAACACCTTCCTTGTTGATTTCTTTTTCTTTCTCTTCTTCTTCTTCCTCTTTGGTGTCATGAAACTCTTCATTACCCTCTAAATCAGGTTCTAAAACAACTTCTATAAAGTGTACTTGACCTTTTCCCAAACATTTGTGTTGAGGTACCCATGGTTCCCTACAGGTGAAACATAGTTTTTTCCTTTATAGCTCACTCTTTGTTTCATCATCCACCTTCTTATTTGTTGCATTGGGTGCATTCTTGGGTGGTGGGTTTGGAGATGTCTTTTTTTCTGAAAACTTCCCTTATGTTGCCAATAATTTACTAGTTTTGATGGGTAGGCTCTTGATTTTTTGGGGATAGAAGTTTCAAGCTACAAGCTTCTTTTAATGGCTTCCTACAGAGTAGGGGGTGAGAGCTTTAAAAATCCCTCTTATTGGTTCTTCAAGACCTTCAACAAAAAGATATATGATCCTCTTTTTTGAAATATCTGGGACCATAACCACAACCTTTTGAAATTCTTCAACATATTCATTGACAAATTTTGTTTGCCTGAGTTTTGACAATTCCTTGAAATATTCTTCATCTTTAATCTCAAATCTATCAATCAATACTTGACCAAAATCATCATAAGTGTTTACCTGGTTGTGACCTTGAGTAGTCATACTATGATACCACCAGTCATAGGCAACCCCCAAAAGGTGTAAAGTTGCATATTGTACAATATCCTTCTCCTTCATGGGATTGAGGGTAAAGAAAGTCTACAATTTATGTAGCCATGCTCTCACAGAAATTTTATTTGTCCCATCAAAAGTAGGAGTTGAGAATTCACCCAACTTGTTCTTGAGCTCATTCCCATGAGTGTCTTGCTCTCTTTTTTGTTCTTTCTTGGGCAACAAGGTGTTCATCATGTCAACATATTATTTGAATGGAACCAAACTCCTGAAGTCATCATCAAGATTATTGTATGTATCCCTCATTGCAACCAAACTTCCTATAGTCTCTTCCAAGGGATTGGAAGGTGGATTTGTCATAGGTGTCTCATTTTCAAGTAGAAATATGCTACTTGTAGATTTTATATCTAAGGGTTTTGGAATTTTTGAGTCCCCTGATGTGCTTCCTTTATCAACTGTAGGCACAATTCCTTGAAGTTTTTTGCTAATAGATGTATTACTTCTCTAGTCTCCGCCAACTATCTATAGTTTTTTTTTACTATTTTGCAAATCTTGGAAGAATTTATTTGCTTCCTATGCATCAGACATTTCTACTTCTTTTTGAATTTCTACTGGGGTTTCTTATGAAATTGGATTGTTTTGAAGCTCTTTATTTTTCTAATGTATCCAATACCTCCTTGTCTTGTCACTTGGCTACATAAAACTTATTAAACCCTCAAGCTAGCAAGATCAAAGTTCTGATACCAATGTAATATCCTCTTCACAATATTTAAATCATATTTTTTTGATCTCATTAATCTTTTTGTGCTTAATATTGCAATTAGAAAGAAATTAGGGAAATCAGGTATACAAAAAATAACTCCAATGGAAACCCCCCAACACTCCAGATTTTTTTTGCTGCAATATAATGGTTTTATGTAGAAATTTTGGCAGCATAATGGCCTGCCAAAAGCCACTTTTAGGTCTACTAAGAAAACTACAAAAATATCCCCAAGATTTGAGGGATAAACACCACCAAATTTCTATAGTTTGCAAGAAAAAACATCCAAAACAGGCACCACACTTAGCTAAACAAAATAATTGAAATATACATTATAATGGGCAGAAAATAATGCATCCATAGCTATACCCAAATCTGCAACTAATAACTTCATACACACACTAAGCTAAACACACCAAAACCCCTACAAAAACACACCAAAAACTCTCTATAGAATCACTTACAGTTCTCAACACATAGGTAACCTTTGTATGAAATCACACTAGATGAACCTCTGAATCCTATCCTCAGTTCACTTGGAAATCCTCAAGCATCCCACTCTTGAATCTCCTTCTCCACAAGTTTCTCATCCTCTAAAGAACATAGCACAACATTAGCCAAAATAACAAGAATGAATAATAATGGAAGGAAAAGCTCTTTTATATTTTCTTGCAAAAAGCCATATTGAGAGCAGCCCAGATTCTCATGCCCAGAAGAGAGATAAAATCATGCACATATCTTGTAACCTCCATTTCTTGATTGGTTGCAAATTATTGCCTTTTCCTAGTAAATTTGTTTTTTACTCGATTTTGATTTATGCTTTCAAATCTTGTTTCTTCTATCCTCAAATCTCTCCAATAAATCCCATGCCAAAATTTGGGAATTTTTACTATTTTATATTTATTTAATGATTTAATATTTATCATTAAATCAAACCATTAAATAAATAAAATTAATTTCTCAATTCAATTCCCGATCCTGAATGACTATTTTTGGCAAGCCGAGCTTACTAAAAATAGTTGATGCTAAAATTGGAAAGGGGGCATGACACTGAGCCTACTAATTTTGTCAAAAAAAATAGATATCCATTCAGAATGGATATCTGTTACCTGTATTATTTATAATACATAATATTTGATATTTTAATATATATTAATATATATATATATATTATATATTATATATTATATATTATATATTGTGTATTATATATTGTGTATTATATAATATGTATTATATTATATACTACATGTAGTATATATTATATATTTATTGATGTGTGGCCAATTCACAAGAGAGAGAGGGAGTAGGAGGGACTTGAGAGAGAGAGGGAGTGAGAGACCTGAGAGGGATGGAGAGAGAGAAAGTTGAGAGGGAGAGAGAGAGAGGGAGAGAGATAGAGTGGGAGAGACTTGAGAGAGACCTAAGAGGAAGAGAGAGTGAGACTCTGAGAGAGAGAGACCTAAGAGGAGGAGGGAGAGAGACTTGAGAGAGAGAGAGACTTGGAGAGGAGAGAGGAGGAGAAAGACTTGAGGGGAGAGGGAGGAGAGGGAGAGAGAGAAATGAGAGGGAGGGATAGAGAGAGAGAGGGATGGAGAGGGATGGAGAGAGGATGGAGAGAGAGAGTTCTGAGACGGAGAGAGAGAAAGAGAGAGTGGAGGGGGAGAGAGCTGGAGAGGAGAGAGAGAATGGAGAGGGAAGGAGGGGAGAGACTTGAGGAGAGAGAGAAAGACGGAGAGGGAGAGGGAGGGAGAGAGAGAGGAAAGAAGGAGGGAAACGGAGGGAGAGAGTGGAGAGGAAGAGATGAAACAGAGACGGAGGGGAGAGAAAGAGATACTTGAGAGGGAGCGAGAGAGAGAGAGGGAGATGGAGAGACCTAAGAGAGAGAGAGGGAGTGGGAGGTACCTGACAGTGAGAAGGGAATAGAGAAAGAGAGAAAGACCTGAGAGAGAGGGAGTGGGAGAGACCTGAGAGTGAGAGGGAGAGAGAAAGAGAGAAAGACTTAAGAGGGATGGGGAGAGAGACTTGAGAGAGAGAGAGAGAGAGAGATCTGAGAGGGAGAGAGAGTGGGAGAGAGACTTGAGAGATCTAGAGAGACCCAAGAGAGAGATGGTGGGAGGGAGGGAGAGAGGGAGAGAGGGGGAGAGACCTGAGAGAGAGAGTGGGATTGACCTGAGAGAGAGAGAGAGAGAATTTTTTGCACCTGAAGAGATCTCATCCATGCTGCTTATTTTAATGTGAGGTAAAGAATGTGGTTATTGTATTGTTCTTGCTTATTTTAATGATGTGCATAAGAGGGCCACAAAGGATGCTAGTAAGATTGTAGGCATCAATGTCATGCGAATAATTATTGAGCCAATGGACACAACTATAACTTATGGCTTCCATGATGTATTCACTGGAGAAAGAAGCGTTCTCGTCTTCGATTTGGGTGGAGGTACATTTGATGTGTCGGTTCTTTTTGTTTGAAAGGGTAATATTGCTTTCATGGCCATTAGAGAGGATATGCATTTAGGAGGTTAGGATTTTGATAACAAAATGCTTAATTACTATGTCCAAAAGTTCAATGCAAAATAAAAGTTGGATATCAGTAGTAGTGTCAAAGCTAGAGAGGGAAAGAGTACAAGATATAAATATATAGTATATATAATATATAATATATAATATATTATTTATATACTATATAGTATAAAATATATATTATATAATATATAATATATAGTATATATATTAAATAATACTATATATAATATATTATATAATATATAATACATTTATTTTATATTAATAATACATCATATTGGTTTTATGTGTTATTTGGTTTATAAAAATTGAACGATAATAGATATCTATTATTTACTATATAGGTTTTGAAGCTTCCCCTATGCATTCTTATTGTTTGGTCGGTAAAACTCTATACATAATGGATATCCATTTTCTATTATTTAGGTATGCATATTCATTTATAACATTAATGTAAATTAATATATGTAATAATATTAATATAATATATTAATTTATATTAATATATTAATATATATTTATATATTAATATATATAAGTTAAAAGGGGGAGAGAGAGATGGACTTGAGAGAGGGGGGAGAGGGAGAGAGAGATCCTTGAAAGGGAGAGAGGGAGAGAGAGAGAGGGGGAGAGAGAGAGAGAGACTTGAGAGGGAGAGTGGGACAAAGGGACAGAGGGAGAGTGGGAGAGAGAGAGAGA